>WAAB01006066.1:220241-435099 GCA_013389865.1 Piaya cayana
GGACAACGGGACCCGGGGGGCTATTGCCGGCGGCCCCGGGGCGGGGGGGGAGCGGGGAGGACCGGGTGTCGGGGCGGGGGCTCCTGCGGGCAGCCCCGGTGCGGGGCGAGCCCCGGGAGGGGGAGCGGGGGTCCCGGCGGGGGCGCTGACGCTGTTCGGTGTGCAGGAGGGCCGGGAGCGGCTGTCGGTGTGCAGCAAGCTGTGTTACGCCGTCGGGGGGGCCCCCTACCAGATCACGGGCTGCGCCATCGGCTTCTTCCTCCAGATCTACCTCCTGGACGTGGCGCAGGTACGGGCGGCACCGGGGCCCGGGGGGGGACCGGGTCGCGGATCCCGCTGGACCGGGAGGGGAAAGGCTTTGGGGTCCATCCCTGCTCCGATGGGGCCGCAGCGCAGGTGAGAAGGGCTTGAGGAGCTCCAGGGGGACGCGGGGGGCTGCGTGTCCTGATGCGAGATCTTCCTCTCGCAGCTGGACCCCTTCTATGCCTCCATCATCCTGTTTGTGGGGCGAGCCTGGGATGCCATCACGGACCCCATGGTGGGCTTCTTCATCAGCAAAACACCCTGGACCCGCTTTGGCCGCCTGATGCCCTGGTAAGAGCCGCCCGTAGCGCCTCGTGTCCCCGCCTGGTGTGTCACGGTGCTTGTAGTCACCTTCGGGTCTCCTTTGGCATGAGGTTTGTAGGGCAGGACGTGCTGACACCCTGTCACACTCAGGTGCCGAGCGCCACAAAAAGCCCCTGGTGCTGCCAGCAGCTGCGGCTACAGGTCTCTGCCTGTTGCTCTGATCGGTCCCACACTGTCCCCGTACACCGGGCGCAGCTGTCCCCGCTGTCATTGCACATGCGGCGGCTCCAGCCCCGCTGGGAGCTGCCCCGATGCCGCGCTCAGATGCTGGACTTTGTTCCCACGGTGGCTGGTGGCAGGGACACGTTTCCAGTGGAGCAGGTGGCATTGCAGCCACAGGGAGGAGGGGTGGGGGGGTGTGCGCTGTTGATGCGTCGTGGGGCGCCGGCTGACAGTCACGAGGATGCTCCCCTGGCACGAAAACAGCTGCCATGGATCTGAGTGTCTGCACGTGGGCGTTTCTGCTGCCCTTGGGATCAGGGAGCTGAGCGAAGGGATGCCAAAGGGAGTCAGAGCAGATGAGATGGGGCTTGCGGAGCCCACAGGGCTCCCAGGACAGACTTAGGACATCTGCAAACACCTGCCCTAGCGGAGGACACAGAAAGTTTTGGGGTGCTAATGCCGAAGTGGCATGTCCTGCACTAAAATAACCCAGGCGCCTGCGGGATTGCTGAAATACAATGCAATAAAGGGGGTGGGCATGAGGGGAATGGAATTAGAGGGACGTAGTCCTTTCCCCCACAGATTATACCCTCTGATTCCGGACTTTCCTGGAATAGCTCTGGGCAGTGGCAGTTGGCTGTTGCTAAAGCCAGGCCCTGCACTTGGCCTGAAATAGCTTCTCTGCAGCTGCACGTGTGGCAGGGTCTGGGGTCTGGAGATTAGAGCAGGGCTGCCCAGGCTGTGGGGTGGCCGTGTGCTGGGATGGCTGCTTCGCTCCGCTCTCTAATCATGGGTCCTCGAGGCAGGGGGTGGGGATGGAGCTGCTGCATTCCTCCAAACGGCTCCCGCTTCGTTAAAATTAGCCAGAGCTTTTGACTTGCGCTGGGCCCCTCGCAGTGTCGGAGCAGCTGGCTGCAAGGAGCTCGCTGCTATTGTGCATGGTTCAAGGGTAACCGGCTGAGTCCAGTTTGAATGAAGTTGAGCTGAGTTTAAAGCTTCCAGGCTCCCATGGTCCGTCAGCCGCAGCAGGGCTGCCTGTGTGGGCTGTGCAGCCCTGGGCTGGTGTGGCTGCTGTGCTGCTTGCTGGTGCCTCAGTTTCCCTGTGTGCAGAGCTGGAACCTGCGGGATGTGGCTGTGGGGCAGCATCGGGAGCTGCTGCCTGACCCCAAACCCTCAGCACCTGTGAAGTGACCCTTTGTAACCTCCCTGTATGTGGGGGTTTATTGCTCAAAGTTTCTGCTGGACTCCAAAGGTTCTGATCTCCGAGGCTGTGCCCCGGCCGGCTGCCAGAGGCTCCATCTCAAAGCACGGGGCTGCTTCAGCCTCCTGGAGAAGAAAGAAGACCTTTCTCAAGGGCTTTCACCTTTCTTTCTTTTTTTTGAAACACTTTTTGGCGTGTTTAGTCCCGCAGCTCATCCACAAGCTGCTTCCTCCTCCCCTCCAGCCTCGGGGACCTTGCTCTGTCCCCAGCCCTGAGTAGATTCCCGTTTCCTTGGCCATCCCAGACTTCCCGGTGACCAAACTTCCTTGATGTGTTGGTGATTGAAGAGCCTTGGCTTTGATCTTCCTTCTCCGAGGCGTTTGGAAATGTAGGCTGGGAAGGGGTGTGTGAGCTCTGGGACAAAGGAACACACCATCGTGCCGTGGCCAATGAGCGGGCGAACACGTCACCTCAGCCTCCTCCAAGTGCTTTAATCACCTCAGCCTCGGTCAGAGGTAACTCCAAGTCACTCTGCTGCTGTCAGGAACTGCTGGTCAGCCCTGGCTGGGGCTGAGACCCCGGTCACGGGGGGCTTGCAGGGGATCAGCGCATCTGACGTGCGTGTTCTGGCGCCCACGGCAATTGTGACGTGGTTCCACTGCGCGGTTACAGTGACTCATTCAAAATTTCCCTTGGCTCCACGTATGCACACAGCGATAAGCGTGCAGGAGAGGAGTGGCTGGAGCTGGCTTGCCCCTCTCCTCCCCCTGCTGGGTGATGTGCATGGAAAATGTGCATGTGCTGGGTCCTGTGCAATGCCGCTGGCGCTCCATTCATGGAGATTCGCTTTCCTGCTCTCCCTTGCGCCCCCCCGCTTCCCAACTTAAATTTAAACCTGGCACCCTGTACATCAGCACGGACAGAAAGACCAAAAGTTCTCGCTGTACCCTAGCAGTGGAGCGGCAGAGGGCCAGCCCTGACCCTGCATGGCTCTGTCCTGTGTCTGGTTCTGCTGGCTTCATTCCAGGGTGCAGCTTCTCTCCAGCAGTTTGTGGAGCACGGGGTGCTTGCAAATTCCCAGGAAAAACAGTTGCCTAAACAGGTGTCGGTGCAGCCTTGGTACCTGGCTCACTTCCCTCCAGGAGGACAAATTCCTCCCATGTCCCTCTGAGTGATGGGAAGATCTGGGTTCTTGTGGTGTCCTTGGGCTGCTGGTGCAGAGCAGAACTGTTCCCCATCTGGGCTGTAGCAGGACAGGGGCTGTGAGATGCACTGGATGAAGTGAAGAGATGCTCTGGGTGCCTTCTCACTGTGATTGTCCTCGCTGGCTGGTCCTGCTGGGGCTCCTGCCAAGGTCCAACACTTGAGCAATCCTCTGTTGCACTTTCATCCCATGGCCCTGTGTCTGTGGCTCTGGGAAGCCGGGCAGGGGTAGAAGAAGGAGCCAGCCAGCTGCTGGCTGCTGCTTTGCTCCATCCCTGCCAGCAGAATTGAGGTGACCCCGGGACCAGGGCTCAGTGGGACTGGCAGCGAAGCCAAGCTGGGGAGAGGCATTTGGCTGCTGGGCCCATAGGGCTGTGCTGCCTGGCTGCTCCCCAGCCGTTGCTGGGACGAGGGAGGTGGTTGCATCCCCAGTGCTGCCTGGAAGAGAGGTGGGGGTTGGGGTTGGAAGCCGAAGGCAGAAGCAGATCAATCACTTCCATCAAAGCAAGGATGTTTGTTTCTGCAAAAAAAGTTCTTCCCTGGAAGCCTGAGTCAGCTCTTCCCTTTGCCACCACCAATATGAGAACTGAGCTGTTGCCTTCTGCCTGGTCTGAATCATCCCTTTGGCAATCATCTCCTGTTCAAGGCTTGGAGCAGGGTGGGCCACCCTGGGGTGGCTCAGCAGCCCCCAAAATCAGATGCCTGGATGCCACTGGACGTGTGGTAGTGGGGAAAGCTGGGCTGGTAGAGTTGTTACCCAGGTACTAGGTGTCTGCAAGGCTTATACTGTGTCCTCCCCCACAGGATCATCTTCTCCACCCCATTTGCTGTCATCTCCTACTTCCTCATCTGGTTTGTGCCAGACATCTCCAGAGGGCAAGTGATGTGGTACCTTATCTTCTACTGCATCTTCCAGACCCTCGTGACGGTAAGTTGGGCTCTACATGCACCAAGGATGCTGGGTGAAGGATGGAGAAGACGAATCCCTGTCCTCACCTTGCTGAGCTACACAGAGGGGCAGGTTCCACCGTGCCCCAGATCCTGTGGGCTGTCACGCTGTCCCTGAGACAATTCTTGTGTTATTGCAGTGCTTCCATGTGCCCTACTCGGCGCTGACCATGTTCATCAGCAGGGAGCAGAGCGAGCGGGACTCGGCCACTGCCTACCGTAAGAGCATTTCCTTCCTTGCTGCGGCCGGGGAGTGGCTGGTACTCAGCTCCTTTGCTGCCGCTCTCACTGGGGCAGGGTCCTCCTCCAGATGCCCGGCTGGGAGGGCTCATTTGATTGCACATCATCTGTGAGGTTGAATGTCATTCAGGGCTTGAATTGCAGCTGGCCCAGCTCTGTTCCTCCTCCAGCAGGCATCCTTCGGTAGTCCAGCTGGCCTGATGGGGAGGTGGTCCCCATTACAGCCAGGTGCCTGGAGCAGACAATGGGGAATATGAGCTCCCAAGTCTTTTTCTACCTGTTCTGTCATACAGCAGTGGGAGCAGCATGACCAAGTCTTAGCCTGTCTCCCTGCCTCGGTTTCCCCATCAGACTCTCTTTGCCTGCGGCTTTATCACTTGGTGATTTGGAGGGAGCTGGAAGGGACTTGGGCTGGCTCATCTCTTCTGGGGAAGGGCAGGGACCTGCAGCTGGGGAGGCTCTGCTCTGGAGCAAGGTTTTGCACCCACGGCCTGGGTGCCCAAGGGCTGTGCTCAGTCCTGCTGGCTTCTTCCTCCAGGAATGACAGTGGAAGTGCTGGGCACCGTGCTGGGTACTGCCATCCAGGGCCAGATTGTGGGCACAGTGATTACTCCCTGCATCGAGAGCCCCCTCTTTCTTGGCAAGACCAACTCCTCGGTAGCCATGGAGGAGCTCAACATGACCCGTGACACTGGATCGCTTGCAGACACGGTAAGAAGAGGAGAGCTGCAGGCAGCTGCTGCCGCACTCTCCTTGCCTATCTGACCAGGCTGGCACCTGGGACGAGACCCTCCCTCACCGCTTGCCTCTCTTACACAGAGAAATGCCTACATGATTGCTGCGGGGGTCATTGGGGGACTCTACATCCTCTGCGCTGTGATCCTATCAGTGGGTGTGCGGGAGAAGAGAGGTGAGGCTTGAGATATGATGGAACACTCCAAACTTATGGAAATATGGTGGCTTCTGCCGGCAGCTCCTCAAGAGCCTGGCTGAGGTCTCAGCCCCTCATTTGTGGGTCAAGTCCCAGAGGAAATGAGCAGATAGAGCTGAGATGTGGGTCTGGTGAAGGTGCTGCAGAAGGGCTGCTTTGTGGGCAGGAGACCAGAGCATCCCCAGGGATCGTTATGGGGCAGCCCTGAGGACTTAGCTCTCTGCTCTGCGCTGTCAGAGATAACATTTATCTTGCAGTTTGGGCTGACCAAGTTTCTATTCTAGTGCCAACTAGGGCATCCTGGGGTGAGGTGATATCCAAAGTCCAGTAGCTTCTGTCCTTCCCTCACTCTGCTTATCCCAGGCAAATCAGGCCATCCTTTCCCCTCTGTGGGGAGGACAGGGAGGTCCCCACAGGCGTTACTCAACTGCCCTGGGGTGTGATGCTGTAGATGGGCAGGGGCTTGGACCGGGTGTTTAGCAGGAGGCATGAGGCTCTGCTGTACCCGTTGCGCCAGGGTTGCTGTTTCAGTGGCTCTAACGATGGGCTGATTTGCTCTGCTCCTCCCCAGAGTCCTCCGAGCTCCAGTCGGACAAGCCTGTCTCCTTCTTCCATGGGCTGAAACTGGTAATGAACCATGGTGCCTACATTAAGCTCATTGCTGGCTTCCTCTTCACTTCGCTGGCCTTCATGGTAAGCACAGGCAGGTTGGAGGATGGGGGAGTGGGAACAGCAGCAGTGCAGCTTGGAGATGGCTGGGGTGAGTGGCGTAGGGCCTGCACGGGGTCCCAGCAGGCGGGGAGCACGTGAGGTAACAGTGCAAAGAGCTGCAGCTGCCCCAGGCAAAGGAAGGATGTGGCCTCGTGCCCTCGGATGGGTCAGTGAATGGCTGCTTTCTTCCCCTGCTCGTGCTTCGGGTGCAGCCTTGTGAGGAGGATCATGTCCCTCTGGGGCAGCTGGGTGCCTGTTTACCCCCTAAATGCTGTCTGCCTCCTCCACAGCTGCTGGAAGGCAACTTTGCCCTCTTCTGCACCTACACCTTGGGCTTCCGCAATGAGTTCCAGAACATCCTTCTGGCCATCATGGTGGGTATGACCCTGTGCTGGAGTGTCTTGGGGCCAGGACTGGGCTGGGCTGCACGTTGTGGGATATCCAGGTCCTCCCAAGGAGCTGACACAGGTTGTGGGGCTGCAACAGCTTGTTGTGGGGATGCTGATCGAAGGCCCCCTGGGAGAATGGGAGGGAGAAGGAGCTGCCAAATATCCTGTGGAAGCCGGGTGGGTTGGCAGGAACAGCGAGGCCTTTGTTCCTGTGTGAAAGCGGGCAGAGATGGGAGGGGACACCAGGAGCCACGGGGGCCTCCTGTCCAAATCCTGCCACTTACCTCCCTTCCCCCTGACCTCAAGAAAAGAATCTGTGTTTACTTTCAGGAAGATGGAGCAAAACAGCTCCTTTAGAACACTTTCCAGCTTGCCTCATCCCTGAGAACCCTTCCTACCCTCCCTGCCTGATGAGGCAGAGAGGTCTGAGATGCCAAGGTCCCTGTGGAACCTGGCTCTTTGCCACACTGTGTGCAGGCAGCAGGGATAAGATCGGGTCCCTTCCAGGCACTGAGGGTGAAGTTGGGTCCTCCCCCTGTTCGGGCAGGTTGCTGGCAGTCCCTGGGTGCCCTGTGGATGGTTGTGCCAGGTGCCAGGCTGCTCCTTGCTGGGGGAGGAGGTGGCCCCACACATCTTTTCCAATTGCAAGCTGTCCTGGGGAGGCAGGTGAGGCGAGGGCAGGAGCAGGCAGTGTGGCTGTGTGCCAGCCCCCAGGAGTGTGTGGGAATTGGAGGTGCTAGAAATGTGGTGGAGGAGGCTGTGCCCAGGAGCTGCTCCTTGCTGGGTGGAGCTTTTTCCCCAGAGAAGAGCCCGGCCAGCAAGTGACACCATGACCCTTTTCTCTTCCCATAGCTCTCAGCCACCTTGACCATTCCCCTCTGGCAGTGGTTTCTCACCCACTTTGGGAAGAAGACAGCTGTCTACGTGGGCATCTCGGTGAGTGGTTCCCCTTGAGTGCAGAGGTGCACGTGGTGCTTTCCCATGTGGGCTGAGCAGAGCTGTGCCCTTCAGAGGACCCAGAGCTGGCCAGGGGCTGCTGCTAATGGTGATTTAGTGCCTTTCCTTCATCCTGATACTTGTGCTGCCATGGATGTGGCCGAGCCATCAGGAATGGGTGCTGTGGGGCCCTGGGAGGAAGGCTGAACCACAGCTTCCCTGGCCATCCCTGGGCTGGAGGGCTGGCATGCACAGGAGGGAAGGGAAAATGGTGGGATCTGAGTCAAACAGTGCTGATGCCAACCTGGTTTCTGTTCTTTATCCAGTCTGCCATCCCCTTCCTCATCATGGTGGTCCTCCTGGACAGTAACCTCATTGTCACCTACATTGTGGCTGTTGCAGCTGGGATCAGCGTTGCGGCTGCCTTCCTCCTGCCCTGGTGAGTATCAGGTCCTAGTGCTTTCAGCGCTGCACCCTGAGAGATGGGCAAGGTGCCTTCAGGGCCTGCCTAGTGTTTACCATCCTGTTCTCTGCACAGGTCCATGCTCCCAGACGTCATAGATGATTTCAAGCTGCAGCATCCTGACTCCCATGGCCATGAAGCCATCTTCTTCTCCTTCTATGTCTTCTTCACCAAGTTTACCTCTGGCGTCTCCCTAGGCATCTCCACGCTCAGTTTAGAGTGAGTTCTTGCACAGAAGCTGAGGGGCAGGGAGGCAGGCAAGTCTCGCACCTCTGCATCTCTGCTTCCCAGGGCTACTGGGGGAGGTGGAGTGGCCTAAATCCAGCTGTGGCTCCAAACCTTGTCCTACAGAGACAAACTCAATTTTCCCTTCTGTCTGCAGCTTTGCAGGATACCAGACCCGGGGCTGCTCACAGCCCAGGGAAGTGAATGTCACCCTGAAGATGCTGGTGTCGGCTGTGCCTGTGGGGCTGATCCTGGTGGGCCTGCTGCTGTTCAAACTGTACCCCATCGATGAGGAGAAGCGGAGGAAAAACAAGAAAGCCCTGCAGGACTTGCGGTGAGTGTCAACTTATGTGA
Organism: Piaya cayana; assembly: GCA_013389865.1. Classification (NCBI taxonomy): domain Eukaryota; kingdom Metazoa; phylum Chordata; class Aves; order Cuculiformes; family Coccyzidae; genus Piaya; species Piaya cayana. The sequence goes on from WAAB01006066.1 coordinate 228,632, forward strand.
CTGAGATAGCAAGAAAGACATGCCAGCAGGGTGTGTGTGGGCAGGATCAGGCCCAGACTGGTTGGGACACCCTGTGACTTGTCCTGGAATCCTCCAGGACCCGTGGGTGGTGGGGTGAGGGAAGAGCTGGCTTGCTCTCCCAATCCCAGCTTCCAAAGAGATGGCGTGAAGTGTTTGTGATCAATGGGAACCTGCCCTAGTTGCTAAAGAAAACTTGTCTGGGTACTCTAGGGCAGTGCCATCCTTTGTGAGCCCTTTGGAGGCTCCTCTGCTCGGAGGCAGGGCTGAGGGCTCGCTCCATGGCTCACTCCGTGTCTCCTCCCCAACTCTTTGCCTCCAGGGAGGAGAGCAACAGCAGCTCGGAGTCGGACAACACAGAATTGGCCAGCATCGTGTGACCTGGGGCTCGGTCCATCCACTCACGCCAGGGCTCTCCTAAGGACTTGGCCTCTTGGGGCTGGACCAGCCTGGCACTGCTGTGGGTGCACGCTGTTGAGGAGCATCTGGGAGAAGCCGTGCAGAGCATCCACTGGCTTGAACGTGAGATCTGTGCTGGTCTCGTGCCTCCCATGGGATCCACAGAGCGCTGGTAGTGTACATTACACAGACTGACCCTCTGGTACCTGTGTGCCTCACAAGAAACAAGCACTGTTCCCTGCTGGGTCCCGAAGAGCAGAAAAGCCTGGAGCAGGATCCTTTTGCTACTCATGCCTGGTGCCCGGCCCGTGTGGGGCTGGGGTGAGGGTTGGTGTACATTACACTGTCAATGTGACTGCACCAGGGACATGAGCCCACCTCCTCTGTCTGTACATATGCCACTAATTTGGAAAGCTGTTCTCTTTTTTTTTTACAGAGCCTAATTAACTTAATGATGTAAATATGGAGCTATTTCCTTTTTGTATATATCTGTACAGAAACCAATCTGAGGGCCTATTAATATTTACATAAAAGCGGGGGAAGTCAGCAGTGTGGGTGTAGAGGAATTTTGTTTGATTGTTTTCTGTGGATGTCAGCAAGCCCAGGTCCCTTCGCATGGCACGGGGTGCAGGATTGACTTCCCTGAAGCCGAAGGTGCAGGAATGCTGTAATCCAGGCTGCAGCCCTGTACTCTGTGCGGCTCCTTGCCTGGTGCCTGCACTGCAGCAGCCCAACAAAGGCGCTATTATTTTCCCTCTTTAAGGAGGGGAATGGGGGTGGAGGGAGGAATGGAATGAAATTAAATATAAGTGTTGGCTGTGGAGATTGTGAACCCAGGGCTGGAAACAGGAGCGGCAGCTGGAGTGTGGAGAGAAAGGGAATGCAGGCTGTGGGTGACACTCAAGGCTTTCTCTTGGGGCAAAGTACTGTGCAAGCACTAATCTTTGTGGGTATTTATACCTTGCTCTTGCATTCCCTTCTTTGCAGCAGTAATGGGGAGAGCCCCGTGCACGCTACCCCCCAGAGGGAGCACTGCACCCCCAGGGCAGCAGATAGAACGCAAAAGGCTGAAGTGCAGGGAGAAGCATCAAAGGAAACAGCCAGCCATACAGCTGGGGCAAATGCCCTGTGTGAGGAGACTCTGCTGGCTCTGCGGCTCCATCCCCACAGCCATGGCAATGAGGACAGAGCTGTGGTCTCTTGTTCAGTACATCTGTCACACCAAGAAATCTGTGGGGTCAGTGCCTGAGTGGAGAGTGACCCCTCTGTGCAGAGGGGCTCAGGCTCATCCTTTGTTCCACATTTGGGTACAAAAGACTGGAGTGAGGAGTGGGGTTAAAAATAGCCAGAGGGATTAGAGCTTAAATGGGAATGCTTAGCTGGCCCCCACTCTGCCACCATGGCAGGGGTCATGGAAAGAAGCAAAAAGGATGATGTAAGGAGACCGAGAGCTGCTTTGTGCTGAGCAGAGGGCAAGAGGCAGCAGCATTTGCTGTGACATGGGTGGCTCTGCTCCCCCAGGGATGGAGCCTGCAGTGCAGGAATGAGGATAGGATGAAACCAGGGGGACAAAGCCTCTTTGGAGCCCCTGTGGCAGGGCAGGTAGGTACCAAGTGCACCCTCTGCGAGGAGAGGAGGCGGCGGTGGGCAGCACTCCAACCAGGCACAGCTGGGGATTGCTGCAAATGTACTGACCCCTGCCCTGCTCCTGGCTGGGTTGCGAGGCGTCATCCTGGATGGTGCTATGACCTGGCTGCTTCTGAGGCATGTGGGCAGTGCTGCTGTCCCCCAGGATGTGAAAAATTGTTGCCAGCTTTTCTTTTTCATAGTGCTTCAACAGAAATTGGGGCGNTGTGGGGTCACGAGGACTCTGCTTGGGTTTTTTTAGCAGCCAGCTCAAGAGACTGAGCACAGTGAGCTTGAATCAGGGCCCAGACATTCCTCGCTGAGCACACCTCTGCTGTTTGAGGCTTTTAAAATAGATGGAAGGGGGAAATGACCATCAGAGTTGATACCACTGAGCCCTGGGCAAAACTCCAGCCTTGAAACTGAAACCTCCTGCTTCAGTTGTGATTACAGAGGGCTTCCACTGCAAACGTGAAGAGAGCTGCTCTGGCATGGAAAGTGCCTGGGCAGGGTGGCAGGGGAAGCTGCTGCCCACTCCTACGACTACCCCTCAACAGCTTTATCCACCCTAACCCTGGGGATGATGCAAACGCACCCCAGCAGCTGGGAAGTACCTCCCTGCAGAGCTGGAGTTGCATAGCTGCTTGCGTCCTCCGCAGCAACCGGGTGAGCCATGTGTAGGGGCTAAGGTACGGGCAGTGCCGGTCCTCTGAAATCAAAGTCAGAGCATGGAAACACTGGGTGTCAGCTGTGTGCTTGGCACCTGCCAAGCTGGTGCGTGTATGGCACATGGGCTGGGGTTGTGCTCCCAGATACCATGTGTGGTATTGTGTGCTTTAAGGGGCTCCTGGGCCAGCTGTACAGGGTCACCCATCTGGTACCAGGAGCTTGGGCTAGAAGGCAGCAGAGGGTTTCTGTTCTGCCGAGGGATAAGGCAACCTGGTACCCTTGTGTTCAGGCAGCACAAGCCTTCTGTTGTACATCGATGAGAGTGCCCATGAGCAGCAGGGCTGATGGGAAGAGCCCCGTGCTGCATCAGGGCAGGGATCCAGGACCCTGTCCCTGCACCCAGGACTTGCTAAGCAGCAAATGGGCTGCTTCAAGCATCCCTCTCTCTGCTGACACTAAGTGCACTGGTGTGCCCTGTGCCCTTCCCAGCACCTCTGGTCAAGCTCCAGGGATCATCTTGAGTCCTGGGGAAACCTCTGGGTGCCAGCAGTCCTGAGGGACATGGTAACCTGGGTTGGTGAGTAGCTCTGCCTGTCTCACCCCACAAAGCTCTCTTGAGGGCACTGCAGGAGGATGCTGCCCTGCCCAGTCAGCTAGGCAGAAGCACTGTGATCCAGCAATGTGCCATCAGGGCTGGATGTGCTGGGGGAAGCTGAAGGGGGTGCTGGGAGGTGATGGAGTACAGACAGATGCTCGTCCCAACTATAGGGCAGTCCTGGGAGATGATAGAGGGCAAAAACTGAGCAAACATCAGTTGTGGCTTCCAAAGGGCAGCATGTAAACCAGCAAAATTGGACTTGTATCCTCTGTCACCAAGAGTGGGTTTGGCAAGAGACAGGTCCCTCCCAGACAAGGCAGATGAGGCAGCAGGTGTGACTGGAGGGACAGTCTGTGAGGTGAGAGTGGCCATGCTGTCTCTGTTTACCCTACGGGAGGCCAGTGGAAGTGTGAAAAGTCTCTCCTTGCAAAGAGTAAGGAATAACCCCTCTCCTTATCCTCAGGGAAAGGGCAAAGATCCTTGGGTTTATCTCACAGCAGCGGAGATCTATGAACTTTCCAAACAGCCCCTGCTGGGGATGGTTTTTCCTTGACCCTGGGCTGGAGGGACCCCCATGCTGCAGCAGAAATCACCCAGGGCTGGTCTCATAGACAGTTTAAGCTGAACCCAGGAGTCCCTCCCATGGAAAGGCTCCTGCTGTGCTAGTACAGTCACTGGTGTGACTTTAAGGCACGAGTAGATGAGGTCCTGAGGGACATGGTTTAGTGTTTGGTGGGAATGGTTGGACTCAATGATCCGATGGGTCTCTTCCAACCCGGTGATTCTGTGGTGGCTGGCCCAGGGAATGGATGCAGCTGGAAACTGGCTCAGCCTGGGAATCTCCGAGACTGCAGGAGCCCGGGCTGTGCCTGGGATAGAGGAACGGGGCGAGCAGGTCCACCTCCCTGGCACACCAGCCCCTGGGCAGCCTGAGCTCTGTCACCAGCTGGGGAAGGCAGAGTTAACCTGGGTCAGTGGTACTGCTGTCCCCAGGGTCACCTAGTCTGTGCCACCTGGCTGAGGTCACCTGCTTTATCTCCAAACACAGACTGAAGGCTACTGCTCTGTTGTGGTGGGCTTTAGTTAATGTTTTGCAAAAACACTATTTCTGAGGATGTAAGCAGCAAAGGCACTGCAGGATTTGCCCAGAAACTGATGGGGCAGTCAGGTCGTTTCCTGCTACCAAGAAACTCCCTTTTCCCAGGAATGAAACTTTAAACTGCTTTGCCGAGAAATGGAATGCTCGGTGCAGGCTGGTGCCCAGGCTTGGCTTTAAACAGAGAGGATGCAGGGAGCTCTGACAAGGCTGCTTTGGCCCCTGCCCAGACTGTGTTCTCTCCTGTGGAGGAATCAGAAGCTGCTGAGCACCACGAAGACCCGTGCTGGAGCTCAGACAAATGCCCTCCTTACACCTCAACAGAGCAGGACAAGCCAAGGGCACTGTCTAGGGGACACTAAGGCATTCTAGGCCTTTCACAGCCAAAACCAAAAAGAAGTAAATATTCCTGTGGTGCTCACGCTTGGCAGAAAGGGGGACAAGGCACCAACCCCCTGGCAGCAGCGTGGGGAAGCTGCAGGGTTATTTCTGGAGACAGGACAGTAACAGCCAGAAGCTGATGTGGGTTGCGGGCACTTGGATCACCCACAGGGCACTGACCTGGTTCACAGCCCTCCTGTAAATGGGTAGCTCTTCCCTGACCCAGCCCTACCGGGAACTCACGCTTTGCTCAGCTGAGGACGCACCCCAGAGGCAAACACACTGGCCTGGGGCTGGGCTGCAATTTCCGCAGCGTGTTGCACTCATCCTCTCCCTGTTCTCTGATGATTTCTAGTTCCGCTCCCAAGTCTTGCTTCCTCCTCACGGGTGCAGCCCTGAGAAGGCACCTCCTGTCTGTGCTGCCCACCAGGATTCCTGGTCCCCTGGTGCCAGCAAGGCAGGACAGGGCTTTGATTCCCTGCTGTGATTGTCACAGGATGTTGTAAGATACATTTTTATCATTTTTATCTTATTTTCTATTTTGTATTATCTCACTCGACCCTGAAGGTCTGATCATGATGCACCCAGTGAGAAGACAGCTGTGAGAGGAAGATTAGGTATTGGTAGGGTGGAAAATGAGGTAAGAAACCCACAAAAACAGGTAAACGGCATCAGCGCAGTGGTTAGGAGCCGAAGAGGCTGCACAGAGCAGAGCGGGGACAGTGGGGAGTTGAGTCTTCACCAAGGGGATGCACAGCTCCAGTCTGCTGTCCGCTTAGGAAAATCAAACCCTCAGAGGGTCCTGACTGCCTCCCCAGCTCCCAAGGAACGCGAAGCCAGAGGAGCCAACCTCACTAGATGTCAGCAGAGCCACGCTCCCAGCCATCCTGCTCCCAGTCCCGCTCCCAGTCCTCGCAATCCCAGTCCTGGCCCCGCTCCCGCCTGCCCTGGTCCACGTCCCGCAGACGAAGCGAGGGGCTCTGGGAGCTCGGGGTGGACAGGCCGCGCTGCACCAGATGTGACCATCTATGGTAGCGGAGCAGAGCGAGGAAGTCGCAGTAAAGTCAGAAGACCTCGCTGGGTTTACTCCTCCCTCCCGTCCTGTCAACGTGTCCCAGCCCCCTCCGGGACAGATGCTCTGCTGTTTGTCTAGAGCTTCAAGGGCAGCTTCACCTCCCTCCCGGGGGCTGCTGGGGCCCAAACACACAGAGCAAGGCTCCAGGTCCCTCGCAGCAGGCAGGGAAAACTGCTGCCCCTTCTCTAACGGTGGCAGAAAACGCCTTTTTATAGCAAATCCTGCCTTAACTGCGAGCAGAGAGCAGCGCCTTCTGTGGGAACGACCCTGTACTGACCCCAGGGATCCATTCCCGACTCCAAGTTGTTTTTCTCCTGACTGCCCCAGCCTCTGTCTCTCCAGCAACAAAGCCGGGACAAAAATATTTATCCAGCCTCTGCCAAGTGCTTTGAGGCCCTTGGATCAAAGAGTGGGAGCACAAGGCTCCAAAGTGCTCCGGAAGCGCAGGAGACTTGCAGGAGTTGTTCGACGCCTGGGATGAGCCAGCACTCACCCAACAGTAAAACTCCTCTGCTGCACAGAGCGAGCAGCCTCAGGCTGCAGCTCCCCCCACATCAGACCCCCAACCTCACCCCTCTGCCAGCACCCAAACTGCCCCCAGCCCTGCCCGAGGCTCCCACACCCGCTGAGCCCCCGGCAGCCCCTCCAGGGCGGGGGTCCCGGCCGCGCCCCCGTCCGCACTGACCACCACGCCCCACTACCAGCTCACCAATCGCAGCGCGGCTTTCCTCGAGGCACCGCCCCCGATCACGCCTCCGTCCCATCTAGCACCGCCCACCGACACGTCTGCCAATCGCGGCGCGATGTTACTCGAGGCACCGCCCCCACGTCCACGCCCCTTTCCCCTCTGGCTCCGCCCCCACCTCTGCCTGCCAATCGCAGCGCGGCGCCCTTGAGGCTCCGCCCCCCGCGCGCCGCGCCGTGCGCACTTCCGGTGCGCGGGGCGGGGTCCGGAAGCGGCGGGTGCGGGCGGTGCCGGGCGGCGGCGGAGCGGGAGCGCGGTGGGAGGTGAGCGCGGGGCCGGCACCAGCGGGGGAGGCGGCTCTCGGAGCTCCTCGAGCAGGGGCGGGCCTTGCCCGGGCGGCGATGCCAGCGCGGCGATGCCCGCCTCGCGGGACCGCGTACCGCAGCCCCGAGCGAGGCCGTGCCCGCAGCCTCGCGGGGCTCGGGCGGGGGGCGGCTTTAGCTTCTCCTCTCCCGCCGTGGGCGTTCGGGGACGGTCACGGCACCATCAGCGTGCGGCTTCTTTGGGTATCGTGATGGCGAAATGACAAACCGTGCCGGTGTCCCGTGTGCCCGGTGGCAGGGCTTGGCACGTCGGCTCCTGGGACCCCCACATTGCTGAAAAACCCTGAACCGGTGACGAGGCGCTGCAGAGTCCCCTTTCTTTTCCCAAGGCAATCCTCGATATTGCTGAGCTTTCTGAAGGCCAAAAATACCCCCTGTTATTACTGTAGTGAAGTTGGGCCAAGCTGGCTCCGCTTGAGCAGGCTCGGTGGGGATGCTGACGAGTCTCCATGCTCTGAATTCCTGATGCGGAGCTTGGTGCTGCATCCAATTTATCTTAGAGTCCTAACATCCTCATTTCCTTCCCTGGTGGATTCATTGCCCTGACAGAGAATGGGAATGAGAGGAGTGTGGCAACAGAACCTGGCAAACGCAAATCTCTTTCGTGTAACTGATGAAAAAGGAGTCCTTGTGTGTGCTCAGGTGTGGAGCGAGGGGAGGCATGTTCTGTGTCTCAGTGTTTCAGTAAAAATGCCAAATAACAAATCCTGCCTACCAAAATCATTAAAACGAGAGCGCTGAAATAGGGTCCAGATGGTTTATTTTTTTAAGGCGCTTTTGATTTTTAAATAAAGTGGATCTGGAATAGCAGGAGTCGGCAGGGCGGGCTCTAGAGCAGTGTCAGCAAGTGCTGTTGTGCTGTGAACAGCAGGGATCTCTGTCTTGGCAGCTGCTGGGACTGGCAGTAGCTGCCTTGTGCTGCTGGCTGGTCCTCACAGTGGGCTGAGATCAGGCGTTGAGTCCTGTCTTGCTCCAAATCGTTCCCTACTTGATGAGTTGAACTGTTTGGGGAAAGAGTCTTTGGGCTTTTGGAAGATATAAATGTTGGAAGTCATATGGTAGCTGATCCCCTGAGATATTCCAGTGTCGGTTCAGAAATACACTGTGGTATGTGCTTAATTTAGGCGTCCCATCTTTATTCCTGTGCCTGCAGAAACAGGAAGTGGCTGATGCAGACTCCGTGTTCCTGACAGCCGCCTGTGAGGCTCTGCACACCCGGTCTGCTCGGGGGCGGAGGTTTGGCTGTCTCAGTGTGAACCTCGCCTGTGCCTTCCTGAACGCCCAAGTGAGGGCTGGGGTCGGAGTCCTGTCTTGGGTAACCAGCGGGGTTTCACGGATGCTCCCTTTATCAGAACTGGCTCCCTGCTCTGAGGACTGGCTTGTGGCTGGGACACGCTGGCTCCTTGGCATTCTCCAAACAGGAAACTCCTGTCGCTGCTGCGCTGTGCAGGGACAGCTCTGGGAGAGCTGGTGTTTGGGCAGATAACATCCCTTCCCCTCACCGCACTGCTCAGCGTGTCAGACAGCCTGGCTGTGGATGGACTCCTGTTTGCTGCACAGGGAGTCCAAGCCGTGTTCCCAAGCTCTGATGGAAATGAAGTCTGGTTAATAGACAAATCAAACATGCCGTGAAAACAAATGGGCTTTATAGCCTAGGGTGAAATGTGCGTTTGCTGCGAGTCCATACCTTCTGCTCCATTGGTAATCAAAGTTCAATTGCATTTAAACAAAACCTAGATTTAAATCCTGCTTTATAGTCCCAGAAGGGAGAGCTTCATCTCAACTCCACATCTGTCAGCTGGAGAGCTCTCATCTCCAGCTGTGCGGCGTAGCAGAGAGCTTTTCTTACTGAGCGTAGGATGATGCATGGAACAGAAATGAATCCTCAGTGGTCTGCATGTCTCTGCTGCTTCTATGAAGGCAAATGAGATCCTGTTTCATTACTGAGGTCTGAGTCAATTTGTCACTCACTAGCAAATTATCCTGTGAGCAAAGTGATCAATAGACAAAATACTGGTCAGATATTGTGTGATCTACATTGTGATCTTTTATTTTCCTAGCTGAACATTCATCTCTGGATTGCAGACTTTTATTTGGTTCTAAATAGCAGAAAGAGATGCATCTGCAGGGCAAGGAGCACAGTGAGTGTGAGTTGAGAGCTTTAGCTATGAGTGGCTGAGATATATCTGCCTGCCCTGGGACTCGGTGTTGCCTGCACTCAGCTCTGGCTTTGCTGTCACCAGGTGCCTTGTCCTGTGCCTTGTCCTAATGGTGCCCACCAAATGGAATTAAAATGAGTTCACTGTCTGCCAGGCAGCACTGGATTTATAAAGCTGGTGTTGCATACCCTCAGTCTGTGGCTTCTGTCAGGGAAACCCAGAGGGCCAAGAGGGACCTGTCAAGTGGCAGGGAGATGGGAAGGAGTCTGAGGGGATGCTGTCATGTTAAAGGATGCTAATCCTGACAGCGCATCTTAGGACTGGTGTGATATGCTCCTCGCAGTAGCGTGTTTTATTGTAAGGGGTCAGAAGCAGCTTTCCATCTGGTCTTTCTGGTTTGTAATCCTGATTTGAAATGCCATTTGCAACTCGTTAATGGGGCTGATCAGATTAGAGTCTCTGGGAATGTGGTGGAGATCAGTGGTGCAGAACAGCAGCTTTGTCTGCCCAGCACTCCCTAAACCCAGTGCTCTTCGTGACAGCCCTGCATTACACCCCTCTGCCTTTCTGCACTCCAGAAACAGGGGAATGTTTCTGTAACAGGTGGCTCTTTGGGGTAAAAACACCCTTCTTTTTGCATGCTGAGAGCGAGGGAGGCAGAGCCTGCTTTTGGCTGTGCTCCCACTGGAAGACGTGAGCCCCATTCTGGATGTGTTGTGCCAGGCTGCAGCAAAGCGCTGGCGATCCTGCGGTCAGGATTCCTTCACTGTGCAGAATCAAAAAGAGAGGTATTCATTACTGTTGGTTATATGGGTGACCGCCCACGAGCTCAGCCTCTCTGAACTTTTTTGTGTCTGGAAGCCATCCAGTTTTGCTGTCTGGCTTTGTGCACAGCATCTCTGCCAGCTCTCTTGCACTGAGAAGGAAACTGCTCTCTTCCTCCTGGAAGGGGGGTGGCCTCTCCCCCCTGTCAGTGTTGCTTCTTCTGATGCAAGCAGGCAAAAGAGGGGTGGAAAATGGCCTTGTTTGTCTTGTGACATCAGTACCGCTCATGACTAATGCTGGATCTACCCCACATCCTCTGGCAAATGGGTGAAAACATGAGCTTTGGAGCAGGGCTGAGAGGCTTCTGAGCAAAACCAAAATCGTAGACTGTACTTGAGGTTTCATTTTGAGGGAAATCTCATATTAGCTGGTCAGTGAGGCTGGGTGAACGCTGCCTTCCTCTTTGGGTCTGGGGGGAATGCCAGGACAGATGCTCTTCTCAGGCAGGGTTTGAGCTCTCACAGGCTGGTGTAGTAAGAAGGGAGCAGAGTCCAGGACATAATCGTGATTCACACTGTAAAACTTTTCAGTGAGTGGTGATAAGATAAAAATGTAATTGGTGACTTGCTGCTCCCTCCCTGCATTCCCGGTGGATTAGTGTGCTTGGAGCGTGACCTGTCTTGCTTTTCGGTGCTGAGTCTCTGCAGAGCAGTGATTAATGGAAAGTTTATATGGACGCTCCAGACTTTTCCAGCAACATTGCAATGTCTTGTGTGCCTGAATTGCTTTCCCTTGCAGCTCCTGCACGGTAGATTCTGCAGGACAGACATGGGTGTCTGTGGATGGAAAGGGTGGACGGGTGTGTTATTGCAGCAGCAGCTTCTGCAGCTGCTCCTTAGCATGTGCCAGGGCAGCTCATTCTGTACAGTGACGCTCTGTACTGTAGCGATGCTGGAGTTAGAGATATTCCTTGGAGGTGCAGGTGCACTTGCAGAATCAAACCCCCTAGTTCTGACCTGAGGTGCCTGAACACCTGGTGAAGTGTTTGTACTTGATCTGCTGTAGAGTCAGCTGGGACCTTGGCCAAGAACTGACTGCAGTGAGATTCTGTGCAGACTTTGTTTTATTGAGTAGTGTCGGGAAAAGGTTAGAAGATGTAAGTTTTAGTACCCTTATATGTGTAAGGAGTCCTTGCAATGGAATAGAAACTGGCCATTAAGGAGTGACTGTGGCTGTAGAAGGTGGCTGTGTGCATGGCTGTTGTGTAGTATGAACATCTCTGCTAATGTGAGGGCACTCTGCTGCAGAGCAAGGCAGGAGTTATTCTTTTGGGACTAGTGGAGCTCATGCCAGATAGCTGATAAACCCTCTGCAACATTTGGCATGTGAGGAAATGAATAATTGTGTTCTGTCTGTGCAGATTGTGGACAGCAGTAGAGATGGAGAGACTGGTTGAACGGTTGGAGAAAGCTGTGGAGCGCCTGGAGACAGTGTGCCAAGGACCCGGCATGTGTGGAGAAAGTTCTTCCAAAGGTAAGGTCCACAGCACCTCCTCAGCAGCATCACATCACAGGAGTCCCTAGGCTGGAGCATCAGCCGGGCAGTGTGGTGGTGTCAGACTCCAGCATTCACTGTGGCTGCCCGGGCACTGCTCGCACAGGGCGTGCAGGGGGCTGTTCAATGAGCTGTCTGCGCACAGAAGGGAAGTGAATTCTGCAGCAGATTCTGTGCAAATAGAGAGGCCTGCGGTTACTGTTGTGCTAAGTTGAGGGCTTCCTGTGGCTGTTGCGCTTCCCTCAGCTGCGTTCGACTGCATGCTTCAGGCTGAGCCTCCCACCTTTGGTTGATGTGACCGGGAGAGGAAGGCTGAGTGTGGAGCAGGAGGGAGAAGCAGCCCAGGAGCATGGTGCATGCGTGAGCCTGCCTGGCACCTCTCAGTGACACTTGTGCTCTGGTTCCCTCTCCACAGGAGTGGTGCAGTACGTGCAGGCCTTCGATGCCCTTCTGGCGGGTCCAGTAGCTGAGTACGTCAAGATCAGCAAGGAAGTTGGCGGGGATGTGCAGCAGCATGTAAGTACTTGTGTTCCTCTCCCTCTGCTCTAAACAGATACTGCTTGTCCTTTGGGGCTGTTAAGGGCCAAGTTTGCTGTCAGTGTTTGCATTCCTTGAGCACCGTATTCGAGGATGCTTATAATTCCCGAGGCTTCAAAACAGGTGCAGATGCCCAGACAGTCTCCAGCAGATGCCACCTACACACACAGGATGAATCAAACCTCCTTGAAATCTTTGCTAGTTAGGTGCCAAGCTCTCTTCGTAGACTGGTGCGTGCCTTTAGGCCAGTGATGCAGCCCAGGAGCTGTTGCATTCCTGTGAATTTTCTCTGAGGATGGGTGCCCTCAAGGGCATGTTCTTTGAGATCAGCACAGCTGCTTTCTTACACACTAGGAATGATAGGCAGTGGGAGCCTGGATGACTGTTGGTGTTTTGCTGCGTAGAAGGGAAGCTCTCTCATATTTCTCTCTATTCTTAGGCTGAGATGGTTTATACAGGTTTGATGAGCGAGAGGGCTCTTCTCATGATGGCTTCTCAACACCAGCAGCCAGCAGAGGTAAGTCTGGGAGTCACTCATTGGAAGCTGTGTAGGCCTGTACCTCGGAGAGGGGATGACTGCAAGCATAGGGGAATCTGGGCTGTTGCAATTGCTCCAGATGAGAAACCAGAAGAGGCCTGGAGACAGTTGTGTCCATGAGGTGGCACTTGCTGAAAGTGTGACCTGTTCTGAGTGCCCAGCACTGGGCGGCATTCCGCAGGCTGATCCTTAGAGCCGCAGAGCATTTCCCAGCCCTTGGAGCCACAAGTTTTTGTTGCTGTCAGAGCAGCAGTGTCACCTCGCAGTGCCTGTCTCAAGTTTCAGTTGGCACCAGCACCGCACAATCTCTGTTCCTGAGATGCAACCTGCAGACAGGAACTCGCCTGAGGCAGGAGCCACACTGGGATTTGCGTAGCGCATGCTTTTCATTATGTGATGCTTATAGACTTTCACGCATTAAACTCCTCCTGAAGTATAACAGAGCTTGTCTCCACTGAGTGGCCTCTGGGTAATAGCTAGGCTTTTAGGATTGATTTGTCCTTAGTGAGTAATTTAACACTTTTCCCCAGGCTGCTGCCACTCAGCAGGATGTGTGACTGAGATCTGATCCTGAATGCATTGGCTTTTCCCTGCTGAGAACTGCTTTTCTTGAGCAACATGATCCCACCTTGATTTTCTTTGCAGTTATTGTCTGGCTCAGTCATGGCTTTACTGTTACACCGTGGTAGCTGGTTTCTGTGCCACTTCCCTATTCACTGCCAAATATATCTGCATCTTTTCCCCCAAACTAAACATTGGAGGCTGCTTTTCTTTCACCAGACTTGCTGGGAGGCTGCTATAGCCTCCAGTCTGGGAATCTCCTTAAAAATTCCACTGACATGTTTATATGAAGGATCATGAACAAACAACAGCATTAACACAGTGTGAGGTTTTGTGCAGGCAGTTGTGCAGGAGTCAAGTCAGTTCTGGAGTAGCCAGTTTAAGATGCAAAATGTGTGAACTCTCATTGCTGGTGACAGTGTTACGTGACCGTGTTACCAGGCTGAACCTTCTGAAAGTTCAGCCTGGCCAGTGGTCTTGGAACTTCTCTGTTTTCATCTAAACAGAGGAAGGAATAGTAAAACGAAACGCCTAAGCTTTGAAAATAAGTTTTGCCTAAATTTGCCCCTCACTGCTGCCCCCAGCAGGCTTCCTGATATGAGGGAAAAGTTGCCTAGGAGGCAGGCATCTCTGGAAATGTGTATTGGTTGCTTTGCTCTGACCCTGGGAGAGTTCTAAGGACTTCTAGTCAGCATTCCAAGTGGACAACACACAGAAACAAATGAAATCGTGCAGATACAGGCTTGAATTGACTTGAGAAGTAACTTGAATCCTGAAGTCCAGCTTGCTAGGGTGACTTGAGAGCTGGTTGCGACTCTTGACTGCACTGCAGGCTGTAGATCCCAACTGACACATTCCTGCAGAGCACCCCCTTCTCTGAGGGCTTATAAAGGAGGCGAAGAATTTGACAGACTGTCTTGGAACAAAAGAATCCAGCAAAGGCAAATGCTATTTCTGTCCTTGTTACTAACAAGCTTTGTCAGTGCCTCTTGGATTGAACGTGAGTCACAGTTCTTGGCGTACTCCCATAGTACCAATCCGTCTGAGAGCTATGACTTCAGCCCTGGAGGAGCTAGGCTGTGGGACCATGCTCAACTCGTGGAGAGGGCCAGGCCTGGACAGGGGCTGTGGTAGTAACTTTTGCCAGCTGGAATCTTCCTCTGAGTGACCGTCATCTCAGCAGAGCTGCCCATGAAGATGTGCAGCCATTCCAGAGCAACACTAGTGTTCCTAATTGTTACTGTCTCTCTTGTCCTCCAGAATGTGTTCCCATCGCTTCTGAAACCCATTTCAGAGCAAATCCAAGTGGTACAGAATTTCAGGGAGAAGAACCGTGGTAGCAAACTGTTCAATCACTTATCAGCAGTCAGCGAGAGCATCCCAGCCCTGGGATGGGTGGCCATGGTAAGAGCTCCAGTGGGAAGTGGTTTTCTTGAGCTGGTGGGAAAGGTCTGGCTCCCTGGTCAGCTGCTACATGCCAGCGTGTTCTTTGTTCTTTAGGCTCCAAAGCCTGGCCCTTATGTGAAGGAAATGACCGATGCTGCCATGTTTTATACCAACCGGATCCTCAAGGAGTACAAGGATGTGTAAGTTTGCCTTCTTTCATAAAGAACACAGCTAACTGGGTGTGTCACAGCTACTCCAGTGTCTCACTGTAGCTGCCTTAGTCTTTTATTTGTTCATTTTAAAGGCAGGATGTATCTCTAAAGCCTCACTTAGCTGTTTTTTCCTGATTCTTAGGGACAAGATTCCTTGCGTTCACGTGGAATCTCTGGTAGCAATAGTGTTGCTGCTCTTGCCTCAGTATCGTTTGATGGCTGAAGTGTTTCCCAGGGCAGCAAGTTGTGTCTTGGGGAATGGGTCTTGTTGGAAGTACCAGGCTTCTCAGTTACAGTGGGTTAAGGTGCAGAGCAGGGCTGTTGTGTGCGGTGGAGGTGTGAGGCCATCATGCTGGCCCAGCCACATCTTCTCTGCAGGCTGAGAGGTGGAGGGACATAAAGAATTGTCTGTAGTGCTTGGGTTTTAATGGCAAATGCACTAGCTCACTCCTCATGATCTCTTGTATCCTCAGCGACAAAAAGCACGTGGATTGGGTGAAAGCTTATCTGAGTATCTGGACGGAGCTGCAGGCCTATATCAAAGAGTATCACACCACAGGGCTGGCTTGGAGCAAAACGGTAAGTGCTGGCTGCACCTGCAGGAGCTTCTCAGATGAGTTTTGGGTGGTTATTGCAGCAGATATGGAGCTTGTGCAATTGCTTTTCCTCTTGCTGGCCTCTTACAGGGTCCTGTAGCAACAGAAGGGGCTAAATCGCCGTCTGCTCCACCAGCTGGGGCTGCACCTCCCCCACCAGGCCCTCCTCCCCCACCTGCTCCTGCCCCCACATGCTCCAGCACGGATGACTCTGCCTCCCGCTCTGCGCTCTTCGCCCAGATCAATCGAGGAGAAGGGATCACCTCTGGTAGGTGGAAGTGGCTGTGGAGGGAGGGCAGCCATCAGTAAGAGAACAGTTGTGCTGCAAATCCTTGTTCTGCTGCGTCCCTCAGTGTCCTGTAATAACCACAGCCCATCGGGGCTGAGCAGAACCTGAGCAGCCCTGAGGCAGCTCACAGCGACAAAGAGAGCACATCTGAGCTGGTGTTTTCAGCCTTCTCCATCAGGGGTAGCAAGAGATTGGTCTCTAGCTGGAACGGAGAGGGAGCCCTTCAGCTGCCTGTCCGGCTTCATTACTATTACACCATTACCTGGACAGCAATCAGGACAGAGGGAAGCAGAAGTGAGTGATCTGCTCAAGGCTTTTTCCATCTGTGAAGTGGGAGAGCTGGCCCGTTGTGGTTCTACAGGGCATCTGCTGTTATCAGTGCTGTGCGGAGTTTTTCCTGCTCCCTCTCGAGCTCACTGTCACTCCAGCTCAGGCTTAGATTGAGCCCAGCCTCAATAATTTATTTGAATTATGAAAAATGTTGTCATGCTGGTTGCATGGATGTCTGGCATATGTGAAACTGCATTCTTGGAGGAGAGCTGGAGCTCAGGGTTGACTTTCCCTGCAGGCTTAAGACACGTTTCTGATGACATGAAGACCCACAAGAATCCAGCACTGAAGAACCAAGGGGGTCCTGTGAGAAGCGGACCGAAACCTTTCACTGCTCCCAAACCAGCCTGTAATGCTAATCCCTCCCAGAAAAACTCTCCAAAGGCACCTGCGTTGCTAGAACTAGAGGGCAAAAAGTGGAGAGTGGTGAGTGCCTGGCATCAGCATGAGTGGGTTGGAGGGATGGAGCTTTGCAGCAGAGAGGGGTCTCCTGAAGGCCTTTCTTGTGAGAGGCACCAGCCTGACGGTACAGGCATTTGCTTTGAAAGAGGCTGCTCTGTGTCCCACTGTTCAGATGGATTCACTGGTCTGCATTCAGAAACTAAAAGGTGTTTTCCTCGCCTTTTCAGGAAAACCAGGAGAATGCCACTAACTTGGTCATCAGTGACACAGAGTTGAAGCAGGTGGCATATGTTTTCAAGTGCACAAATAGTACACTCCAAATCAAAGGCAAGATCAACTCCATCACCCTCGGTACGTGGAGAAACCCTGAAAACTGCTTCTGCCTGCTGTCTGTTTGCAAAAGGCTGAGTCTCCAAACCTTACTGTGAGCTGCTCTGTCTTTGGTTGCAGATAACTGTAAGAAGCTGGGTCTGGTGTTTGATGATGTGGTGGGCATCGTGGAGATCATCAACAGCAGGGATGTTAAAGTTCAGGTGAGTGCCTGCAACCCATTCTCTGCCTGGAGTGTGACTGCTGCACTATACAACAGTGTCTGTAGCATCTGCTTCCACAGGCTCTGTATTCCCAAGACCCAGAGTGTACATCCATGGAGAATTTCCATGAAATGCCATCCATTGTACTACTCTGTGGCTCACCCTGCTCAACCCTTTGGAAAGGGTGGAAATTAGCCTCTCTGAGCTGCTCCATGGCTCTAGATAAAAGAGCCAAGGTGGGCAGCCTGTGGCTGCCAGAGTAGGTACCAGCAGTGGAATTCACTGATTCCAGTTTTGTATCTGAATTGGGATAGTCAGCTTGCCCAGCCTTGGTTGTAGTTTTGTTCTAAAGAGATCAAAACAAGAATGCCAGGGGTGGGAGTACTTGAGAGCAGTGGGGAGAGGTGGAGTTAAACCAACCTCTGGCCTTGAAGGCAAACACAAAGGAAGGATGTTGCGGTTGCCCTTCTTCAGGTGAATGCTCTCCCCTCACTGTTGCTGTGATCTGCTAGGTAATGGGTAAAGTGCCAACGATTTCCATCAACAAGACAGACGGTTGCCACGTGTACCTGAGCAAGGACTCCCTAGACTGCGAAATTGTCAGTGCCAAGTCATCAGAGATGAACATCCTTATTCCCACAGAGGATGGTGATTTTGTAAGTGCTCAGTTTTGGCATCAGCTTGGTCTGCATGGGGGGCAGGGTATTGTACACAGGATTCATGCTCTGAGTCCTGCAGCAAATGTTGTTACAGCAAGGTCTGGAGGGACAGTGCCATGCTCTGGGCTGGGAGACATGAATGATGACCACATGCTAAAACCAGCAGAGTTGTTTGTCTTTTGAATTAAATACTTGCTGTTTTGTGAGAGTTTCTCCTGTGGGATCATGGGGGCAGAACCAACAGCACTTGTGGTATAGGAGGGAGCATAGCATGTATTTAAGAAAATAAGTGCTTAAAGCTGTGGGAGCAGTTACTGGTCTCAGTCATAAGCTGATTTTTGACAACAGGTTTCTGTTTCTACCCCCCAGACTGAATTCCCTGTCCCAGAACAGTTCAAGACGGTGTGGAATGGTCAGAAGTTGGTTACCACTGTGACAGAAATTGCTGGCTAAGCAGAAACGCTCCAAGGCTCATGCCCTTCCCTGGCCCTGCTGTGGGACAAATCTGCTTTCAGATGATTCTCTTAGATTTCTTGTACCTTTCTGCTCTCAAAATGCTTCTTTTCTACCCAAGAGACACAGCTGCCTGCTGCCACTGAAACGCCTCTGGCTGGGTTGGCTGTAGGTGGCTGGTCAGTTATTGGCCACATCTGTTAGCAGGAGGGTGTATTTTCTTTCTTCCCTTGTCTGATCTAACTGCACCAATTGATGCAGTCAGATTTTCGGTGGATTTCACAGCCAGTACTGGCAGTTGGCTTTCAGAGCATTGTTTGGGTTTTTTTGTATTGCCTTTAAGCAAACTGTTCATGTGAGAGAGGAGTGTTGTCCCCTTTTTTAACAGGTAACGGTTTATGTCGGGGTTCAGGTATGTCTCAAGTGGTACTGGAAGCTGTTAATTCCAGCTCTGTGTAGTAGTTGGTGGCATTACAGGATGTGGGAATAGCTTTGTTGGATCAAAGGCTGAGGACCTGAGCCATAGCATTCCACCCTGATTTCTCTTTCATCATTCCTGCTAGCTCAGTGTGTTTCTGATTGTGCCATGACAGGAGGCTTTATGTTATTCAGTGCCACAGGAAGACTGCAGCAAAGTAACCAGCAGTCTGGCTGGTAGCTTGGAGCTGAGCACCTCTTATTCCATAAGCCCTCCACCCTCACCAGGGAATCTTTGCCCTGGCCCCAGGGCTTCCTTCTCGGAGCAGCTGAACTCAGGTTCAGTCTTCCAGGATGATTCTTCTGAGCCTGTCCCCTATGGCAGAGGAAGGGTCTCCTCCATTCCAGGGTCAGTAGTGCAGTATTGTAAATACTCAAGTTGGATCTTGTTGGTTCATCGCTCTCTTCCTCATCTGCAATCAGTCCCCATACAGCGAATCCTCTCCACCTCCCCCTTTCCCTGTCGCTTGGCTCTTCGCTTTGGTGGAAGCTCACAGCCTCTGCTCCAGGGTGCTGGCGCAGAGCGATGGATCTGAGACACAGTACTGTACTGACCCACAAAGGGAGCTGCACGTGCTTTGACCTTCATTTTTCCAACGCCTCGGGTGGCATAAGCATATCTTTAATGCATTTCCTCTGTAAAGTGTCAATGTTCTTTTTCTCTAGGACAAAACTTACAAAAAAAATATGCAATTTTTAAATTTGAGACTGTCCTGTGACTTGTACGCGTCTTCTCCTGAGGCTTGTGGAAAAACCTTTCTTATGTACTTGAGATTATACAGAAAATAGAATAAAGTTAATGCCAACTTGCTCATTACTGTGGCTCTTGTTAACTCTGGGGGTGCCCAAGATCTCAGGCAGGATGAGGTGCCCCTCACCACCTTAGTGCTGCACTCTTTTCCCGTGGGAAAGTACAGACTTCCCTCAATCCCCTGAAATAACTCCTCAGTAGCTGTCAAATCTCACCTCTTTTTTTAGGTGGTTAGACATAAAGATCTTTATTGATTTTTAGTTGCTGTACAAAAGTGCATTAAACAAGCCATTAGTTGAGAACTTTTCAAGCTGTTAATACTCATTTAGTTCAAACCCCCCCTTTTTTTCCCCAAAAACCCCTAAATTTGGCCCTTTCCCCCCATCCTGAAGGACAGGCTTTTACACCTTTCCTCTGCATATGGCCATGCAAGTCTATGTGCTGATACCCTTTAGAAGCTGCAGTGTTCTTACACCAGTGATGTCGGTTAATACTGCCATTGCCTCATCCAAGGAAAAGGCATGAGGAAATCAAGCCTCTGGAGTGGCTCATGGTTTTGCCATCACCGGGTGAGCAGCCCAGCCACAGCTTGGGGAACGCCGTAGGGCACAGCACTTCAGAGATAGTGTGAGGCTTGGTCCACCCCTATTGGAGTGTGGTCACGTCCAGACAAATCCCAGTCTCTGACATCTGGTGGAATTCCTGAGCTAATCCCCATCTTCCCCTTCCCCAGACCCTGCAGACTTGTATTATATGCACAAAGTGCCATTGCACAGTAGCAGCTACTGCCCTTCCTGAGGGCCCCCACTTAGCTTGACTGGAGGAAGGGCAGGATTGTGGTGTAAAACCACTCTTCAGAGAACTGCAGATGATCCCCTTCCACCCCCAGGAACACCAGTTTTCCTGCTTTGTCCATCTCCTGCAGCCCCAAGCGATCCTGCAGAGAAAGAAGCGTGGCCTTAGCTTCCTGCGGCTGTGCCATGGCCAAGCACTGCCAGCAGCTGGGGAACCCGGCACAGAGGGAAGCACCGGCAAGACAGAGACCCTCATTGCAGCTGAGGTGGCTAGCAGGACAGAGCAGGCTCCACCTCTGCTCTCCAAAGTTTCTCCAAGAAGGCATCTTTGATCATGTTTGGAACAAGGCTTTAAAAAGGAGGAGAACTGCCATGTAATTCCGACTGCCAGACCTGGCCTGGAGAGAAGTGCCTTCCCAGACAGCTACTGACAAGTGGAGGCAATGCCCCAGGAAGGACAAAGGTGGTGAGCAGAGCTAAGCCATGGGGTTTAGAGTTCCTCAAGGCCCCAGGGACACCACAGAGCAGAAAGAGCAGAAACCCCTTAGCCCCCAGGAGAACGCACCTCTGTGTACAGCGAGGTCTCCCTCAGCGGGATCGTCTCCTTGGCTTGGCCGCTTTTGTAAAACCCAAACCACTGTCAGAACAAAACCAAGGAAACAGTTGCTGAAGGGCTCCCAGGAGAGGCACGGGCTTTCCCTGGCTTCTGCTGGAGCCATGCTGCTGCAGGCAGCACAGCATCAGGCCTGCGTTTGTGCACGGCCTCAAGTGTTCTGCCACCAAAGGACAAACTAGAAACAAGGCAGCGAGAACAAAAACTGCACCCAAAACAGCCTTTGCCCTGCTGGCCTCACCTCAGAGATCGGGGGGTCCACCATGGTATCATTGAGAAATTTCACCATCACAAACTTTTTCAGAGCCATCAGGTTTTTCTTGTATGTCTCATTGATTCCCTGGAGAAAAGCAACAGAGAACAGATCTGAGTCAACTGCCTGCTCTGACATGCTCTGCACCTGCAAGGGAAACCCTGACTGCCCTCGCCTCAGAGGCTGGAACATGCATTTCTGTCAGCAGCCTCCCATCACTTTGGTTGGGGTGTTCAGCCTCACCCCTGGGCTGTGAATCGGGGATGGGCCTGTCCTCCTTCCCAGGGGAGGAAGAGGATTCACCCACTTGAAAGGTGATGGGTGGAATATGCACGTGACATATCTGCACCCACCACTCCAACAGAGCATGGTGATACAGGAACTGTGCTGCCACGGACATGGCTCATCCGTGAATCTACCAACAAAAGCACCGCACGCTCCTGGGATGCACAGCAAAAAATATTCCTCTTCCAACTCCAGCAAAACTATTGCCAGGGAGAGCCAGCATGAAGGAACTCACTGCTGAGGCTTCTGTTCTCCTGCCACCCTGTAATCATCAGCCAGGGCCTTACCCGCTCCTGATTGATGTCAGCCAAAAAGATGCTGTTCTTCCTGTAGTCCTCCTCCTTCAGTGGGTCATGCCAATACTCTGCTTGCACCAAGCTGGAGAAGAAAGAAACCAAAGATCAGACTGGACACTCTGAGCTGCCCACACAGGCTTGGCCCCATTGCTGCAGCCTGGTGACAATACTTACCGCTCCTGAACAGCTTGTGTGTAGGCGCCCACATCCAGCATCTTCCGGATCCAGTCACAGATATGGGAGCTCTCACCAGGACAGCGTGGAAAGCCGTACACGCCTGGGGTATGGAGACGTGTAACAACCCAGTGAGCCAAACTTAAATCCCTTAATCTTACCAGCTGGTAAAGAACCACCCTCCCACAGAGCAGGGGCAAGAATTACCCAGGGAATCAGGTGGCCTCTAATACTGCAATCCCATTAGCCAACAGCTCTCCTAGCCCTGGGCACTGTTACACAGAGAGAATGGATGATGTTCCTGAGCTCAGGATATTGCTCGCCTGCTGTGTTCTCAGGATGGTTCCCACTGCACTACAAAGAAATAGACTCAAGCCATGGAACAAGTCAGGGAAGAGTGTGTGAAATCCACTGCCATCCAGTCTGAACTGCACACCTTTGAAATTACAGTTCATGCTGCCTCTTTAATCTACAGCAAAAAGCACCTCCCTTTCCCCAGGGCTCCAGCCTTCCAGATGCTGATTGCAGAACACCCTCGTGACCCAGATGGTGCAGTTTCACAAAGGCTTTGCTCTGCAGTTAGAAGTTTCTTCTTCTAGAACAACTAATCCCAAGTGCTTCCAAAATATATAACAATTCTACCCGGACAGGATGTCACCTGCTTACAAAGGTCCCTTCTCACTGCCAGTTAGGCAAAACCAAGACAGAAGATAACATACTCATCTCACTGCTGGGCTGATCACCAGATCCAGACAAGAACAAAGGGACAGTTTAATTCATGAGAAAATGGTCAGTTCTTAGGAAGAAGCCAAAACCATCATTCTTCCTGCTAACAAGACCCCCCTTTCACAGTGGTCAGGAGGTGTGACAGTGCAAGAGGACGATACCTTGGTGCTGCCCACCAATGGAGATCAGATTGAGCATGGGAGGAGAAGGGCACCTCTGGGCAACCGCCCTCCTGCGGAGAAAGATAAGGAGCTGAGCTAGTGCTCAGCATGCCCAGGCTACCAGAGCTGGTTCCAGGCTGCTCTCAGCTTACCACTGCCTGGCCCTGGGCACTTGGGTAAAGGTTGTAAAGAGAATTAACCCTTTCTGGTTGGGGAGGACTATGGGCAAATACATTCTTGTCTCCTTTGGAGCATTTCTACCTTTAGGAAGGGTTTGTCAGTTTACATTTGCTTAGTATTTCAAAATAGTTTTGAATCAGAACCTAAACCCCAACAGAAATCACTGGAAACAGAGCAGAAGTGCGGACTCACAGGAACTGGCCTCCCTGAGAGAAGCCCATCGCGTTGTAGCCTCCCTTGAGACGAGGGTCCTTTGCCAGCTGGCTGCACACCTCTCTCACTTGATCATTTGCGTTCATGAAGAAGCTGTTCTCCATGTCCTGGTGGATCAGCCAGATTAGAAAGTACAACTTGTATCTTTACCATGGTTTACAATATTTTAATCTCAACAAACAGATCTCTAGCAGTTCTGCTGCTGAAAGAGGACCTTAACTTTCACAACACAACAGAAGGAAGTTCAGGTTTTGAGACTTTCCTTTGTCACATTTTTGTTCCTGCTCTGCCTGGCCAAACTGTCTCGTTTCCCTAAACTCACTGACAATCAAAAGTCCCTTCAGATTTGGTGTGTATACATATATAAAGTATGTACACAAAAAGCACCTCAAACTTCACCATCTTTCCTAGATTCCAGAAAATAACAAACATCCATCACACACAATTCTGAGAAAATGTTTAAAGACATTCCGCAGGGCTACACAAAACGTTCAGAAAATACAAAGGCACAGAAGCCTTTATCTTGTACTGAGGATGCAGAGGCGGTAAATGGTTATGAATCAACAAGGAAGGCGCCAGAGAAAGCTCTGCCCTAAAGAGCGAGGGTTCTTATCGCCTGCCTTTGTTTACCTGGAGCGGTGAGAGAGCGATAATCAGCGTATTTGCATATTAATCCAATTTAGACTCGGGATTTGTTTCTCCCCGGTCGTTTTCTGCCGGCATTATCTCGGTTTTACCGGATTCTGCCTGCCAAAGCCCTTTACTTAACCGAGAAAAACCCCTCGGCACGGAAGAGCCCGACCCGACCCCTGGCGGAACGACGCCGGTGCCCGCAGCAGCCGCAGGCCCGGAGCGGCCCCGCCGGGCGGTACCTGGATCAGGTTGCTCCCGATCCTGAGGGACAGGACGTAGACGCCCGGCACTTTGTCCTCCACCATTTTTTTGATGTAGCCCATGCTCCGCGGGTTGCAGCAGCTGTCTCCTGCGGGGGGAGCGCTGCCGTCAGCGCGGCCGGCCCGCCCCGCGCCCCCCCGCCTCCCCGGAGCCGCCCCGCTCACCCATGCCGTGCCAGAGAACCAGCGGGACGGCGGCGGCCGCGCGGCGCAGCGACAGCACCGCGAGCACCACGAGCACCGCCAGAACCGCCACCCGGCGCGCCGCCATCTTGGACGGGCACGTGACACGCGCGAGGACCGGTCAGGCGGGGGGCGGGATCCAGGGAGGGGGCGGGGCCTCAGTGGGCGGAGTCTGGATGGGGCGGAAGCGCGGAATGGNTCCTAAGAAGGGCGGGGCTTGGCGGGGGGCGGTGTCTGATGTGGGCGTGGTTTGCTATTGGGGCGTGTTCTGTCTTGGGGGCGTGGTCCTCTGGGCTCGGCAGCAAAATGGAGGAAGCGCGCATGCTGCCCTCCGGCCGCCAGGGGGCGCCGTCATGCGAGCGCCGCCCCACAAGGCCCCGCGGCCGCAACGGCCGCTCTCTTCCCCACCTCCGCCATGGCGGTGAGTGGTGGACGGACTGGGCTCCGCCGCCTCTATCCGCCGCCATCCGCTCTCGGCTGGGGTCGACTGGGCACGGCGCGGGCGCGAGGGAGCACGGGAGGCGGGGAGGGAGGGTCCGGGGCCGGTGCGGGCAGGGAGGGTCCGGTGGGAGCCCTGCAGCGGCTGCCGTGAGAGGGCCCGATGCCGTCTCCGTGCGCGCTGCGGGCGCGGCCCGGCCCGGCCGTTCCCTGTCCGGGGCACCGCCCTGATCACCGCGCGTCTTCCCGCAGCAAGACCAGGGTGAGAAGGAGAACCCCATGCGGGAGCTGCGCATCCGCAAGCTCTGCCTGAACATCTGCGTCGGGGAGAGCGGGGACCGGCTGACGCGGGCGGCCAAGGTGCTGGAGCAGCTGACGGGGCAGACGCCCGTCTTCTCCAAAGGTGAGGGCTGCGGGGCGCCGCTTCGTCTGCTGCCCCGAGCGCAAGCGGGTGAGGCGAGCGCGGCTTTCGGGGACGCTCGCTCCGTCCTCAGCACTGGGGGCCGTAAACATGGTTATTTCTGTGAGCTCCGTCCAAGCTCCATACTTGGACTGTTGCTTTGCCTTCATCCCCACAGTGTGAAAGTGTGATTGCCTCGATTCTTTTTCCTTTAGAGTAATTTTTGCAGTTGTTTTAAGTAAGCTCTGGATCCCCCGGGTGGGATTTCCTTGAACAGCCTTTAAGTGTGATTGTTACTGCCTGCAGCCCGATACACTGTCAGGTCCTTCGGAATCAGGAGGAATGAGAAGATTGCTGTTCATTGTACGGTTCGTGGGGCTAAAGCAGAGGAAATCCTCGAGAAGGGATTAAAGGTGAGAATTCTGTGGATCTGGGTGTTTAATTTGTCAAAGAACAGTGCTTGATCCCTGGCATCTGAGGAGTTGTGGGCTTTGGAATGCTGCATCTGATCTGGTTACAGGGGTTTGTCTGTACACAGGTCATCGGATGTACACTGTTTCTCTGGTTGCTGTTTATGCTCATTTGAGAGCCAGTGGGTGTGATTTGCTGCTTGCTTGTGAGGTTCTTTGCAGCTGTGGTTTATGAGCAGGCTGTGGGGCTGCATTGTGGGGGCTAAGGACTTCGCAGAACGCGAGCGAGTTCTGGGTCTGACAGTAGTTGGGACACACAAGACTTGGACTCCATTTGCAGTCATGAAATGGTGACTGACAAAATGTGTTTCAGGTGCGAGAATACGAATTGAGAAAAAACAATTTCTCAGATACTGGGAACTTTGGCTTTGGAATCCAGGAGCACATCGACCTGGGGATTAAATATGATCCCAGCATTGGTATCTACGGCTTGGACTTCTACGTGGTGCGTATTCCCTGCTTTCTTGCTACACCAGGCTTGTACGAAAGCTCTAGAAGGAGCCTGGAACTATAACAGGCTCATGCTAACATGCTGACCAGTGGTGGAAGGTGGAAAGATGTCACCAAATCTAAACTGAGATTTGTAGGGCTGCTGCAAAACCCCTGGTTTATGGTGTCTCACAAAAGCTGCTTCAGAAGCAAATGCTGTTGCTGTCACTGGTACTATTGGGATAAGGCTGGAACAGCTCTGCTGGGTTTGGGGAAGGATAGCACAGTAGGGGCTTCAAGATGGGCTGAGTTGCTGTAAGGCTCTCACTGCATTCAGAGGGTTGGGTCGTGTAGCACAGTGGAGGCTGGCAAGTTTGAGTCATTCTACTCAGTAATGAGATGTTACTGAAGTGGAAATTCTAGCCTTCCTACCTAGAAAACTCTTTAAGTTTAAGAAATTAAAGATGCATCAGAATGAAACAATGAAACCTCTCCTGGTAGGTGCTGGGCAGGCCTGGTTTCAGCATTGCTGACAAGAAACGCAAGACTGGACACATAGGAGCCAAACACAGGATTGGGAAGGAAGAAGCCATGCGCTGGTTTCAGCAGAAGGTAAAGTCCATCTTTATTTCTGTGTCCCAAGTTTCCTAGCAAGTATCAGCAAAACACTTTGCTGCAGAGAAGTCTCAGGGCACGAGATGGTCACCGCTGAAATCATTCCTTTTCACTGCTCTGGGGCAGTGGAAGCTGCATTTGAGCACGAGTGCTGTTCATGCCCTTTTTTATGTGCTGATCTGAAAGAGCAGCCCCTGTTGAATAGCTGGAAATACTTGGTCTGGTGTCAGTCTGTCTACCACTGTTTTTGGAGGTGTGTGTACATGGATGATAGGTGAAAAGGCAGGGTTAGGATTTGTTCATCTGACACAGCTCCTACCTCAGCTGGCAAGCTTGGAGGTGGAGCAACATAAGTAAACCAACTCCAGTTTATCTGCCATAGTGTGCTCTGACAAACTGGATAATGGGTGGGAGATGCTGAAAGCTTGATTGGAAATGCTTGGAGGTGGGTGCTACTGATACTTTGTCAGAGGTGGATGGATGGGCAGCCTGTCTGGAGGCTATTTTATGGCTACTCAGCCTAGCTCTGCGGCAGCTGTTCCCTGCACGGGGCAAGCTCTGGCCTGCTCCTACTGAATGGCTCTTTCCTACTCATGCCTAGTTCCACTTCTTGTGGCAGTTACTCTAGGGGCTAAATCCTGGGACTAGCAGGAATACATGTGGTTGTGGTCAGCTCAGTCTGCAAAGGGTGGGGCTTGTTTTGTGGGGTGGCTGAGTGGGGTTTAATGCTCATAGGAATAAAGCCCTTGGAAGTGAACAGCTCAGCTCAAAGTGGAAGGGTTGACTGCGGGAGAGCTGGTGTGTCAGCGGTGTCTGGCTGGTGGGGAGCGAATGCTGCTTGGTTCCTGTGCAGCAGGACAGCACACTTTCTCACTTGGCTCTCTTTTTGTCCTCACAGTACGATGGCATCATCCTTCCTGGGAAATGAGCAGCTCCTGTTACCAACAGCAAATAAAATTTTCTAATCCATATTTTTGTTGTGGATTTTGTGGGCGCCCTTGAGTGGGAAGGCAAAGGAGACGGTGCACCTGTCCTCTTGAAAGAGTGGAGCCATAAAGCCAGGTAGTGCTGGGGGTTCTTTGCTGAAGCAAGCAGGACAGGGCTGGTTAGGTGGGCAAGGCCTGTGATGCTGGCAGAACCAGGGCACTGGCGAGGCTCCAGAGAAGAGGCTTAGTCCTGGTGCCACAATAGTGGGCTGGGATCAGCCAGCAGAACTTCCTGATTCACAGGCTTTCTCCTCCCTGCTTCCACAGGCAGCGAGTGACCTGTAGTGCTTAATTAAGAGTGAATTCTCAGAGGGGTAGCAATGCCTTTGTGTGAGCTGTAACTCTGTGAGCTGCTCAGCCTTGGTGAATTGCAAAAGGAAGTGCAAACCAGTCTACTTTGCTGAAGCTGGTCTTGCCGACACCTTTGTGGCATGTTAATAAAAAAGCTTCCCCACTTGGTCAAAGGTGGTGGCCGGGGGCAGGGCCAGTGGTGTTTTTGGGGGACTGGCCCAGAGTGCAGGTGGAAGACAAGCAAAAATTGGATATTCCCAAATTCCAGCTGGAAACTTCAGGCTTAGATTCGTCAGTGATCTCTGCTGTTTGAGAGAGCTTAGGGGGAGCAAACTCACAGCCAGACACAGCTGTTACTGTGCTGTCTCATGCCTCTGGGTCCTGATAGTTATGGCCAGCCATAATAATCAGGTTTCTTGGAACTGAGTAATTAGCTGATTTACCAGCAGCAGCAGGCAGAGAAGGAGGGGGCCGTTATGAGACTACAGCAAAAGTGATAAAGCAGCAGTGCCAGCCTCA
The DNA here is from genome assembly GCA_013389865.1 of Piaya cayana. Lineage (NCBI taxonomy): Eukaryota > Metazoa > Chordata > Aves > Cuculiformes > Coccyzidae > Piaya > Piaya cayana. Next base: position 256,683 of record WAAB01006066.1, read on the forward strand.
CTGAGCTCCACTGCCTGGGTGAGGTGCCTGCAGACCCTGCTCTCTGCTGGAATTGTGCAGAAGCAGAGAGGATTTGGAAACAGCCTCTTGGGCCACCCCTGGTACTGCAGTGTTTCACAGGGCTACCTCAGTTTACCCCAAGGGCTCATCCATCAGTGTCATGTCCTGGGGTGCAGGCATCAGTCCTGAAAACAGGGTGCAAAGCCTGCTCTCTGTATTTAGATGTGAAAATGTTTCTGTTTCTGACATCCAGCTCAAGATTGAGAAAAAGAACTGGGATTTACCCTTTCAGTGTTAAAAAAAATTGATATTTCTAAATGTGCGTTTTGTTCACACTACCCATTCCTCAGGAAAAATGGCCGTTTCAGCTTTTTCTTAAAGTGAAAATAGAAGTTAAATATTGGAATTTCCTAGAAATTATGATTTTCCAGGTCTTCTCAGCACATCCCTCAGGAATGAGATGAGTATATCACCTGGGGCTGAATGTGAACCAGCAGTGGCCAGGTGGGAAGAAGGCAAACAGCTCCTGGCTTGGATCAGCCATGGTGTGGCCCATAGAAGCAGAGCAGAGAGAGTGCTCAGCCCTGGTGGGGCTGCACCTCGAATTCTGGGTTCAGTTCTGGGCTTCTCACTACACGAAAGACGTTGAGGGAGCGGGACGCATCCAGAGAAGGGGAATGGAGCTGGGGAAGGGTCTGGAGCCCAGGGTCTCTGGGGCTGTTCAGTCTGGAGGGTAGGAGGCTGAGGGGAGGCTTTATGGCTCTCTGCAGCTCCTGGAAGGAGGCTGTGGTGAGGCGGTGCTGGGCTCCTCCCAAGCGCCAGGCGACACGGGAGGATGACGCTGGACACTGGTACATCCTCCGTCCCGGCCTGGGCCCGCGGAGCCCGGGGAGGTAACCCAACCCGCCCCGCCCCACCCGGCCACGCCACTTCCGCTTCCTACTCGCTGCCAAGATGGCGGCTGGGGCGCCGGGCAGGCTCTGAAGCCGCTTCCGCCGCCGCGGCCTGTCCCGCAGTGAAGATGGCGGGGTCGGTGCTGGAAGTCGTGGGGCGGCTGCAGGCGCGGCTGGCGGGCGGCGCGGAGCCCAAGAAGGTGAAGGCGGCGCGGGAGAGGGCAGGGCCGGGGCGGCGGGGCCCGCTATCGCCGGGGCAGGAGCCGCTGCGAGGATCGCGCCGGGCCGGGGTGGCGTTCGGCCACGCACCGAGACGGGCTTGGGACTGAAACCTGGGATGAGGGTGGAGCCGAGGTGCGGGCCGCCACGTCCCGACCTCCTGATCTCCTATTCTCTGGGATGTCCCAACCTCTGGAATGTCGCGTTGTCTGTGTGGCTGTTAACGGCGTTCGGTTCGTGTTTCACTTAGTTCAGAGGAGGCAGGGAGGGACGAGCGCCTGTTCTGCACTCGGCTGACTTTGTTTAACCATGGCAAACACCTGCAGAACCACTCGCTTTCCAAGACCTCGCACTGCCCATGAAGGGTGTGTTTGGAAGTGCTCAAGCGCTGACCCTTGGCGATGCAGGTCGTTGGCCACCCCTAGCCCAGCTGGGGTTGACGCAAGGGGAGGGCCTGGTTCCATTCCTCACCCTCTTGCCCAGGACCAGCCCAGGGTTTAAGTGGTGGGGCCCCAAACGGAGCTGTGGGACTGCTGAGCAGTTGTTTCAGTGGTACTGGACTCTCTGGTGTTGAGAGCACATGCAAGACTTAAAATATTGGCTCAACACGCTGTGGGCAGAGAATGAGTGCTCCTGTTTGCTGACCCTTGTGCCAGTGCAGGGCAGTAACTGCCTGTCTGTGTTCTGTGGGCACTGCCAGACTGTGGGCACTCATTACACAGGCTGCCTTTTTCTCCAGTCAGTCATTTCTTTCTCTGCTGATCCTGTCAGTCTTGCAAAGGCAGGGAGAGGCAGTAGGCATTCACAAGCTGTTCTGAGGTGGGACAGTAGCTTTAAACCTTTTCCCTTCCCCAGCAGAAACATCTCGTAGTCTGTACTCTGATACCTTTTCAGCTCTGTCCTCAGAAGTGTTGGTGTTTCAAGGCTTGAATTCTGTTGCTGTTGCATTGTCAAGATGGGTTGTGTATCTTCCAAAAACCTTCCTGTGTCCAGAATGGCTTTCAGTTCTGCTTCTAGAACCATTCCCACTGCAGGGAGGGCCCACAGTGCCTTCAGGTGCTGCCCACTCCTTGCTCCATCCCCAGTCTCCGGTTTTCCTGCCTTGTCATTTTGAAACATTTTATCAGTGATGTGAGAGAATGGCGGTTGCCTGGTATCGGGTACAGCACTCTCCTCTTGCTGTAACGTGGTTAGTGTTAATGTTGGTTTTGGGTGAAAACTGGGCTGCTGGCATAGGATTGTGAGAGAGAAACTTTGGAGGCTGCTGTAAGGATTTTGGAATGGTCTTTTTCTCCCAGCAGAGAAGATACAAACTGTGCTGCAGGACTGAAGAAAGAGGGAAAGGGAAACATGAACAAGAGAGCATCCTCAGGGAGAGGACGAGGCTAAGCTGTGCTGTCATAGTGTGTTAATGTGTGTTGGTAGCATTGTAACGGCCTGGCTGAATTCTTTTAGAAAAAGAAAACAATCCACCCATATAAAACAAAACTTCATTGGAGTGGAAATAAGTGAGGTTTTTCTGCTTTGTGTCTTGTGGTGGATTGACTGAAGCTTTTCCCTGTGCTGGAGTGTTTTAGGAGAGCTGTCTCAAGTTGTTTGATCTCGTGTCCAACAAGATACAAGCCTTGTGTTATCTGTCTTCTGCCTGCCTGTCCTTTTCTTGCAGGACTGGTGGGATCTCGGTTATTTCCAGGCTAAGCTGCCCGATTTGAGTCTGCTTAGCTGATTTCACCTGAAGGCCGTGGGATGTGCTGCATCACCTTGTTTCCCTCGGAAAGGCAGATTATGGGTTCTTAAGCATCACTGCATTGGTGCTGTCTCCCTTTGTGCCTCTATGCACATGGACCTGTGGCCCACAGAGCATGCAAGCAAGGCGAGGTTTTGCTGCGCCATGCAGAGCTCCCAGATGTATCCCTGCTTGGACACTGCCAAACTGCAAATAGTTTAAAAGAACTTTTTTTCACAGAATCACTAGGTTGGAACAGACCCACGGGATCATCAAGTCCAACCATTCCTATCAACCACTAACCCATGCCCCTTGTCACCTCATTCACCCATTTTTTGAATCCCTCCAGGGAAGGTGACTTAAACACATCCCTGGGCAGTCTGTTACAGTGCCCAGTGACTCTTTCTGTGAATTTTTTTTTTTCTGATGTGCAGCCTGAACCTCCCCTGGTGGAGCTTGAGGCCCAGAACTGAACACAGGATTTGAGGAGCAGTCTCACCAGTGCCGAGTCCAGAGGGAGAAGAACCTCCCTGGACCTGCTGGTCATGCTGTTTCTGACCCAAGCCAAGATGACATTGGCCTTGGCCACCCGGGCCACTGCTGGCTCATGTTCAGTCGCTGTCAACCAACGCCCCCGGGTCCTTCTCCTCCAGGCACTTTCCAGCCAGACTTCTCCTAGTCTGTAGCTGCTCAGGGTTGTTGTGCCCCAAGTGCAGGACCTGGCATTTGGCCTTGTTAAACCTCTTGCCATTGGTCTCAGCCCAGTGGTCCAGTCTGTTCAGATTCCTTTGGAGAGCCGTCAAAAGAAAGGAAACGTGGAAGCCTCTGTGATCCTTGTGTGGTGGCAGTGGGGGTGACTGAAATAGCTTAGGCCTACAGTGCCAATTTGCACACGAGCACAGAGCTTTCAGGAGAGGTTCTTGTGGATGAGGGACAGCCCTTTATGTGGCACCTCTCACAGCTGTGGTGAGTGGAGCCTGGACAGTATGGGAGCTGGAACAATGGGAATGCTGACAGCGCCGGTCTGTGGCAAGAGCTGAGCTGTGGGAAATTGTGTGAGGTGCTGTGGTGCTGGCAGATCTACAGCGTCGGCAGACATCTCGGAAGCGATGGGTGGCAGAAGGACAAGTTGTAGAGGGCTCCTTTTCTCTCACTGGCTCATTGAGCAGCTGGATGCTGGCAGGGCCTGCCTTGGCAGTGTCAATAGGGAGGAAAACAACATGTTTCACGGGTGTATGGTGAAGGGAAAAGAGTGGGGTGAGAGGCAGCGGTCATGGAAGGGATCAGCACAGATGATGGCTGAGAGGCTATCAGCAGCACCAAGTGGAGGGTCTGTGGGGGAGATAGGGCTTCCCTGTTAGATATTCCACAGCATCAAGAAAGCTGCCTTCCCTCAACATCCAGCTAGCAAAACTTAAGAAAAGACTCAACATTTATTTTATCATGTTCACCTTCTTGGGAGCTTGGTTTGGAGTAAAGGTGGCAGCAGTCTGTACTTGGGTCTTTCTAACAAGCTCTCTGGCAGTGCAGAACTTGCTTCCTTGTGAGTCTCAGTGTGTGATTTTCTATGACAAACCTGAACACTTTCCTTGTCTCTGCAGCTGCTGAAAAGTCTGAAGAGGCTGTCCGAGTTGCCCATCACTGTTGACATTCTTGTGGTAAGAGCTGTGAAATCTCTCATGCTTTCATTATGGCTATCAAGGCACAGGGCCCTGTTTGCCACAGAAATGCTGCTTTCCCTCACCACCTGTGCCAGCCTGGTGTCACGGGTGTTGGCCTTGCTCTCCCAAAAGCTTAATGCTTGACTGGGATACAGGAGTTGGAACAGTTCCTCATGACACCTGAATCAGCAGGAAATTGGGAAGTGCCAATTGCTAAAAGTACTGGTGACTTCTGTCTTCACATTTACCAACAGCTATGGTAAATACGAACTTGCCTCATTAATACAAGTAATTAGTGTTTGACTGAGGCAGACAGAGCTAAGTCGTCTTTGGTTTACAGAGCTGTCACCAGTGACACAATGTCTGCTGAACACATGATGTCATTTGTGTGGTGTCTCTGCTGTGAGATGGAGGATTTTTATTTCTACCTAGCAGCAATAGTTAGCGGGTTAGCTTGATTTAGTTTCTAGGAGGTTTAGCAGAGGCGAGAATGCTGACTGGTTTGCTAAGATGAATCCATGTTTTGTCTCTTTCGTGAAGGAGACAGGTGTTGGCAAGACCGTGAACAGTTTGCGGAAGCATGAGCTTGTAGGAGATTTTGCGAAGAATCTCGTAGCCAGGTGGAAGAAGCTTGTGCCGGTGCCCCAGGAGGCAGACAGGTGAGTTGACTTCTTCGGTTATCTTGATGGCCAAGTGTGGTTACAGTTTTGCAGGAGGGGAGATTATAAACTCTTCTGTCCATGGAAACACAGTGAAGGCTCTGGAGAGATTCATGCCAGCTGCCAAACCAAATGTTTCCCTTGGGCACCACACAAGCAGGAGTCTGTAGACATGGAGAAATCTGTTCACATCTGTCTCTGCTCCCCAATGAATTGTGCAGTCTCCAGTGCTGATAAAAATGCTTAATAGATTCCTGCACTAGAAGTGCAGATTCTAAATCCCTGAATGTTGCTGTTCCAGAGAACTAGTGTTATTGTTGCCACAAAACTACCCAATACAAGCTTAGCATTCTGTGAGAAAGGTTCCCATCCACATGGAGCATGGCTTTTTAAATTCCTATTGGGAAGTTCTAATTTAACTCTTTTGGGCTTTTATCCCTTCAGAAATAACCTAGATTCTGAAGACCGTGACTATGAGAGGAGCAGTTCAAGCAAAAGACGTCAAGAAGCATCCTTCAGAGAGGAAGAGGAACCTGAGCAGGAGTATTCAGAGCCCTTCCAGCCATCTTGCAGCCAGTCCTATAGCCCACATCATAGGGAAAAGAAGTCCAAAAGGCATCCTAGGCCAGAGAGAGCCCATGAGACTTACAGCTATAGCAGCCATGAAGGGAAAGGTTGGGGCAGATCTTCCCCAGGGCTCTCTTCAGATCAGGAGAACTCGGACTATGGACAGGCTGTGTCACCTGAGCTGAGTGAGAGCCCTCAGGATATGTACACAGACCCATATGCCTCTGAGGAGCAGGAAGAGCTGACAGTGTTTCATCGGAAAGCCAGTAAAGGCCACAGCTTTCAGGAAAAGCTGGTGGGAGGCCGGGAGAGGAGCACTGGTGAGTTGTACAACAAAGGGAACGTGAGTGGAAGCAAAGAGCACAAGTCTTCTCCCAAAAAGCGGCGACCTGATGGCAGAGGGGAGGACAGGCCCACTGCCTGCAGCCCAGAAGGATTGCACAAAGGCTCTTTCAAAGAGCAGCTCCGAGAAGCCCCTGTTGCAGGGGGCACAAAGGAGAAGCAGAGGATGTCAGCTGGCACCAAGAAGGAGAAGAAACGAGAAAGCAGCTCCGACAGAAAGGAGAAGTTGCACAGATTGCCGCACTTGGAAGAGTGCTTGGACAACCATGTTAAGAAGGAAAAACATCGGGACTCTGAAAAAAGCAAATTGGAGAAGCCCAGGCTGAGCCTGGAGACCTCAAACACAGAGCGGGAGAAAGGGAAAGCTGAGGGTGACTTGTCAAATAGGGTTAAAGAAAAGGGGATTTCTGGGAGCTCAAAATCTTCAGAGAGGAAGCGCAAAGTCTCTGATGTGGACAAAAAATCAATGGGCTTTTCCTCAAATTCTGGGGAGGGGGAAGGGGAGGATGAATTTGAACAGCCTACAATGTCCTTTGAGTCATACCTCAGCTACGACCAGCCCCAGAAAAAGAAGAAGAAAGTGGTCAAACCCTCTGTGGCACCTGTGGAGAAAGACCGAGGCCACAGCAAACAGAATGGATCCAAAGCCAGTACCAACAGCTCGAACTCGAGTCGGAAAAGTCTAAGCCACAAGCAAATAAGTGAGAAAAAGGCAGAGAAGAAACTACCAGAGCCTGCTAAACCAAACAAGGTAAGTTTTTAGAGGTCTGAAAGGGAACAAAGAAGGGGGGATCCACTGCTCTTACTTCTCTGCCCACTGGGGGTTACTAGTTTTGCCTTTGGATGTGCTGGGCTCTTCTCCATGTCAGGCTGTGCTTGTGTCTCATCACTGTCTAAGCCTGTGACTCCCAGTTCCTCCTGGAAGACACCACATCTGTCTTGTGCCTGATGCTGCAGGCATGGTTTGATGCCATTAGAGTGGAACTCTGCTGGCAAAGTGGGTGAAGGGGGGGGAAATGCAAGAGGCAAAATCCTGTTTATTCAAAGATGGGGAGAGTAGAATAGAACTCCTTCATCTGAAGACTCCTGTGGAATCATGTTGGGCACAATGCACTTGATAAGCCTGCAGACTATCTTTAGATGTGAGTCAGTGTAGGATCTGGCCTGATGCACAGTGCATCTCCACCTGCTAGCAGGGGCACCATGCCTCTCAAGTATTTGTGCTTCTCTAAAAGAGACCTTTTTGTCTATAGCAGGACCGCAGTTTTGTTAGCTAAATATGCTGGTCTCCAGAAATGGGAGAACTGGTGTGACAGCACAGCTTCTTGTAGTGTGGCAGGAGTGCAGCCTCTCCCAAGGCTTTTTTCTGGTACAAACCTTTCAGAATTGAGTGCCTTGTTTGAAACATCAAAGGTAGTTGAGTTTCATGCTGTTTGGCAGGATGTAAATTTCTGCTGAATTCTTGACTTAGTTGCATGTATATCCTCTCCTTCCAGATAATTTTCGATGTGGTACCAACATTACCAGACATCCCACTGCCCCCGATCCAGGCCAATTATCGCCCTCTTCCTTCAATTGAATCCATTACCTGCTCCCAAACTAAAAGGAAAGGTATGTGAGGTGGGAAAAGAGGCCTGAAATGGGCTCCAGCTGATGTCTGTGGGAAGGCGTGAGGGCAGATGCTGGCTAGGTTCAGGTCTTTCTGCTGGGGTTGGTTGTCCTGCCTCTGATGACCAAAGCCTGGGTTTTAGAGAAAAAGTGGCCACTTTTCCACATGTTCTGGCAGAAATGAGGAAGATCCTTTGCTGACCTTGCTGTAGGCTTGGGCTTTGGACTTGCCTTTCCTGAACTTCAGTGCAGCTCTCTCAGAGAAGACTTGGCCCCTTAGGTTGCTTCTGGGTGACTGATCCATGTCTCCTGTGCCATTCTTCAGGGTGGGCTCTTCTTTCCTCTGTTCTCTCCCTACTCCAAGTCTTTCTCTTTACAGCAGTGTCCTCACCAGTTGAAGAGAGTGAAGCAGGTTTTACAGGCCGTCGGTTGAATTCAAAGATGCAAGTTTATTCAGGCTCTAAAACTGCCTACCTCCCAAAGATGATGTCTCTGTATCAGCAATGCATCAGAGTCCTCAGTAACAACATTGACTGTAAGTTCCTTTTCTCACCCGTTGTATTTGAAATATCAAGGACAATGCCGTTCAGTGGTGTTTGTACACTGGCAGATGTAATATTCTGCTGAATTCTTGGCAGTGTCCCTCCAAATCATCTTGTCTGGCAGAGGTACTGAAGTCTTGGTAACTTCATTGTGTATAGGCTGGAAGCATCTGGCTGAGAGCACAAGAACACTTCTTTGCCCCTTGTCACAAGGCAAGCAAACCAGTAGAGGAGAGACCTCACTGTAAGCTCATGCACTTCTTAAGTTGTAGACCTTGCTGCCTGACGACCCAATAGAGCCGTTGCACCTCCAGTTCCTTTTTCCGTCCCCTCAGGTTGTGCAGTGGCAGGCAGCTCTTTTTCCACTGCGTTTCAGGGTGTCAAGCCCTTTCCTTGGCAAAGAAGGAGCAGGACCAATACTCTGTGCATCTTGCTTCTCTCTAGCTATCTATGAAGTGGGTGGTGTCCCATTCTCAGTGCTGGAGCCAGTGTTGGAGAAATGCACCCCAGAGCAGCTGTATCGCATTGAGGAATGTAATCATGTGAGTGCCTGGGCCTGGGGAAGGGATGGTGACACTTGAGAGTTGACCCTCTGTCCCCATCTGCAATAGCAGAACAGTAAAGAACAGTGCTCTTCACAACAAGAGGTGGCTTTTGCTAGTCCTGAGTTCCTGTATTTGCCACCTGCCCACCTCTTGCTGCCAGCTGTGATGCCTTCTGAGGGATTCTAGGGCCGCTGGCACTGGCTGGTGCTGAGGGAGACAGAGGTGAAGGTGCCAGGTGGGATGCCAGCTTAAGTGTGGGTTTCCTTCAGGTCCTAATCGAGGATACAGATCAACTGTGGCACAATCACTGTCTCCGAGACTTCAAGAACGAGAAGCCAGAAGAGTTCGAGTCCTGGCGGGAGATGTACCTTCGACTTCACGACGCAAGAGAGCAGCGTCTGCTCATGTTAGCACGGAACATTGGCTCAGCTCATGCCAACAAACCTAAAGGTAAAACAGGGCTGAATGATCTGAGAGGAGCCTGGGATCACTGCCTGATATGTGGGGAAGGTCCTTTGGAGTGGCTGGTTTAAGTCCAATTTAGGAGTTGCTTCACTCTATTCTTTGTGGCAACCTTTCCTTAGCAGCATAGGAGGCTCCCAGTTTCATCCCTAGTGTTACTGATACAGACCTCGCAGCAATAATTCCTTGCAAGAACCTGCAGGGCTGTGGAGGTGCCTCCTTTTCTGCAAGAGGGACTTCTCTCAATGCTGAGGCTGAAGTATACCAGGGTGGTGGGAAGTATTCCCACTCTTACTGTGAACATATGAGAACTACTGACCTGATCAGTTTGATTTCTTAGAGCCCATGGTGGAAGTGCAAGAGGCTCAAACCTTAGAGTCTATTGTCTGAGCTTTGGAATGGATGGACTAGGAAAAGGTGGTGGAGCTTGATGTCATAAGACAAGCCCTGAGGAGCCTCCTTTCTAATCAGCTGGGCCTAAGCAATGTTCCTCTCTGGCCTCCTGCAGGTCGAGTAGCCAAAATGGCCTTTGTGAACTCTGCTGCAAAGCCCCCTCGGGACGTGCGAAGGAGACAAGAGAAGTTTGGGACTGGAGGACCTCTTATGCCAGAGAAGACCAAGTGAGTGTTTAGCAGTAGCACTTGCTGGTAGGCTCTTGCCAGCTTCCCCCTGAAGCTCTGCGCCCTGGCATGAGAGATTGCTGTGTGTCTAGGAGGTCCCCTTGCAGTGAAACTTGGAACTGTACCAGCTTCTTTCTTGCTGGGAAGCACAGAGATCATGGTTGGTGCTGGTTCTGTGCTATTGTTAACAAAGGTGGCTCGTATCTAGAGAATTGCACCAAACCACAGCCTCCTTTACTGAAATGTCTGTTCTGTCTCTATTTCAGAATAAAACCAGTCCTGTACACATCCAGCAAAAGCCACACTCGTGTGGGTGAGGAGCAGTCCTACGATGGGCCCAGCACCAGCAGCGCCCATTCTGTCCCGTCTTCAGGCAGCACCTTCTCCTCCTATGACCCCAGGAAACCACCAGTGAAGAGTAAGTGCAAACTGCAGAACATCTGCTTGCGCTCCTAGAGCTCCTTCTTTACAAACACAAAGCTACTGCTTCTGCTCTAGGGGGAACCCAGGCTGTGCAGGAAGGGTGATGCTGGTGGCCTCTCTCTGCTCCCGCAGGAGTGGGAGGTAAAGGCTGTTCAAACTCCTTGCACAAGAGAGAGAGCATTAAGGAACCATCTGATGCAACTGCCCACTCAGTGCTGACTCTGTCAGCCTCTCCAAAGGGTACCAGAGAAGCAGAAACCTTGCTTTCCTCTCTGGCTGTCCTTCTGTGTCTAGGCAGCCATTTGGAACAATACCATTGGAGTGCAGCTCTCTCTAGAAGGAAGCAGGGAGGGAAAGCAGAGAGGGCTCTCCTCCATCTGTGACCTGAAAATATGACAAGCCATGGTCAGGGAGCATATGCTGATGCCTGCCTTGCCTCTGCTTTGCCAGGGCTGCAGTTTTGAACTGTTCTTCCAGGCTGTGACTGCTCCTTTAATCACAGAATCCCAGAATGGTGGGGTTGGAACGGTCCCCTGGAGCTCATCCAGTCCATCCCCTGCTTAAAGCAGGGTCACGCAGAGCAGGTTGTACAGGAGCACATCCAGGCGGGTTTGGATTTCTCCAGAGGAGGCTGCACTCCCTTCCTGGGCAGCAGATTCCACCGCTCCATCGCCAGCACAGGAAAGAAGTTTTCCCTCATGTTCAGGTGGAACTTTCTGAGCTTCAGTTTGTGCCCGGTGCCCCTTGTCCTGTTGCTGGGCACCACATATCAGAGTCTGGTTGTCTGCTCCTGCCCCTACCTGTGTAATATTGATTAGAATATCCCTCTCTGTCTGCTCTTCTCCAGGCTGGGCTGGCACAGGTCTCTCAGACTATCCTGAGGGAGATGCTCTGGTGTCCTCCTCATCTCTGTGCCCTCTGCTGGGCTCTTTCCAGTCGTTCTTTGTCTTTCTGAAGCTGGGGAGCCCAGAACTGACACTGAATTCCAGATGAGACCTCCCTAGGGCAGAAGGAGAATCCCCCTCGCATCCTCCCCATGCTCTTCTTCCTGCACCCCAGGATACTGATATGGGGTTTTTTGTTTGATTTGGGTTTTTATTTCTGTGTTGCAGAAATTGCACCCATGATGGCAAAGACTATCAAAGCTTTCAAAAACAGGTTCTCTCGGAGATAAAGTTGCAGCACAGCTCTGGGATTTTCCCCCTCATGGGGGGCACCGAAGGGCGACAAGGTACCCAAACGGCCCTTTCCTTTGAACTCTTTGGAGGCTGCAGCTGCTGGGAGAAACTTCAATCTGCACAAGATGACAGCGCAGTATTTTATCTTTTATTCTATTCCCTTTCTCATTGTCAAGCCCCCACTATTCTGCCCCTGCCCTTAACATCCTATTTCTGGCTTTGTCATCCATCAAAAGAAGGATATACAGAATCTTCAGACACAAGAAAATGTGAAGTCTTGGCACCTGCTGAGAGTGGAAGATCCAGAGACTATTTACTATTTAACCTTTTAATAAATTATAAAATGGTTTTAATTAAATTTTACCCCCCATCCCACTGATATTTATGTCACTCCCAGTAGTCTCCTTCCAGTCCCAGCACAAGGGCAGCCTCTGTGACTCGAGCTGGCAAGAATCCACTGATCTGAGTGGACCCTGGGTGCCCCAGGAGTCTTACCTCATGATCTGGTACCTGCTGGGCCCAAAGCCCTGGCTGGGCTCTCTGGGACCCCTCGGACCAGTGGCCCCTCTGCTCACTGAGCCTTTGGCAAACGCATCCAGTCCTGAGGCTTTGCTATCATTGTCTGTCTTAATAAAGTCTTAGCCCTCGACCTGCTCTCTGCTGATACTGTAGACCTTGCACAGATGCTTACGCTGTTGTGCAGGGATGCCAAGAGCCATGGGGCTCAGACTTTGTGTCTGCTGCTGTTGTCTTCTGCTGGCTACTGGAAAGAAAACTACAAGTGGCTTGGAGTGAAATTTTACTGTGCATCAAGGGAGATTTTAACCTTATTTTTGAGAGAGAGAGAGGAGACTTGGCCTCTGAAATTAAAAAGAATTTTTAAAGATGCATGAAGGCATCAGTTTGCGTCTTTTAGTGCAAAGAAGGAATACTTTTCTCTTGTTTTCTCTGTGGAACTGGGAAGGATTTCTTTCCAATCTGGAAGGCAGTGCTGGAATCCTGCCTCCTCCCTGGATGTTTCCCTCTGCCACCTCTTTGGAAAAAGGCAAGGATTTTAGTCTTTGAACTTGAAACCACTTGACTGGGGTTTGAGGGGAGCGACAAACAGACTGTGGTTTGGATTTAATACGTGCATGCTTGGTAGCAGGAGTTCGAAAAGCTCAGTTGTCCTTGGTGCCTGAGAAACGAGCTCTGGAAGGGGAAGGTGTGCAACAGGATGTGGTGGACTCAGACTCTGGGCTTGGTGGAATTGTGAGGAGGTGCCCTGGTGCACAGATCCTTGGGGAAGGTCAGAGCCTGAGTGTTGCAGGAGGTGTGTGATTTCAGGCATGGCTGCAGCAACGAATGAGCCAGATTCAGCTCAGCACTTGCTGTTCTGTGGGAAGCCTGAGGACAAGGTGTCTGTGGTTTATGTCTGCCTGGAAAGCAAGCTTACCTGAGGTGGTGTAAGCAGAGGATTGAGCTGGTTGGACCCGGGTGGTCAGAAACAGCCGCTCTGTTAGCGCTCAGAGGTCTAGTGGGATCGGAAAGGGGAGCACTGCTCCTGTCCCAAGCTGTGTTTGCTGCCCAAGGACTTTGCTATCTGTGTGGAAACGGTGGTGGTAATGGATGCTTGGTATTGACAGCTCTCAAGAATCTACTTTCTGTGGCTGCAAAATCCTGAGCCGGTGGAGTTGTCTGTGTGTGGTGACGGGGGAATCCTCGTCTTCCCTGCAGGGCTTCAGGAAAATCCCTCTGTGCTGCTGGTTTCTGTTGGTTTCTTTCCTGCTTTCTTTTTCTCCTTTTTTCTTTCTTCCTTTCTCTCCATATTTCAGCCATTCTGAACACACGCCTGTTGTTTATTTGCACTGTTCTCTTCTTATTTTGAAGGTCTCAGAACAACATTCTTGGCTTGTCCTGTGCTGTGGGTTTGTTGCAGTCCCAAATGCTTTAATGTCACCGTGCAGCATTTTGGTGTGTGTTGTACTGTAAAACAACGGCTCATTCTCTTGCCTTTTTGCTGTATTTAATTTTCCTGTCGTTTTAATTGGGTACCAACAGATTTTCTCTCGCTGCCCCTTGTGCTACCCGCTCTCCCTCCTCCGTACACGGGGCGGGGGCCCCTGGGGGGGTTGATTTGCGGCCCCGATCGTGTACATAGGATTTTCTATGTTCCTTTTTGTGGTAACGGAGATGAATATTTTAATTAGATAAGTTATATGAGCAGAGAAAACCATGTCTCAATAAAAGCCAAACACTGGACCGCCTCCGCCTGCCCTGTCTCTGAGCAAGAGCCGTTGCCGCCCCTCGGACCGGGGGGCGGGAGGGGGCGTCGGGGGGGCGGGGTCATGGGAGCGATGGGCGGGGCTTGCTCGCCGGGGGCGGGGCCAGTGCCGCCATGGCGCACGGACCCGGTCGCTGCTGCTGCTGCCAGGAGGCGGCTGCGGCTGGCGGGGAGGGCGGCGCGGCCTGGGGCCTCTACCTGCGGATCGACCGGCAGCGGCTGCAGTGCCTCAACGAGCGCCGGGAGGGCAGCGGCGCCCTCGTCTTCCGCGCCTGGGAGCAACGCGGCGACCGCGCCCAGGTGGGGCCTGGGGGGGCGGAGTGGGGGGGAAGGCGGCCGTGCGGGACCCGCCCCCTACCTCTGTCCTGGAGCCCCCCTACCCCAGAGCACCTCGACCCGGAGCCCCGCTGAGGTCCCTGCCCCGCTGGCCTGGGCTAACCCGCTCTGTCTCCTCTCCCCCCAGTTCGTGGAAAGCGATGACGACGAGGAGCTGCTGTTCAACGTCCCGTGAGTTCTCCCCCTCCACGTTCCCGGGACTGCTCCCTGCCACTGTGTCCAGGGCAGAAGCTCCGTCCCTGCACACCCATGACCGGCGCTGGTCTGGAGAGAATGGAGTGGAAACGGCGCTCCTGCATCTCTCGGCAGGTTTACGGGCAACGTGAAGTTAAAAGGGGTGATGGTGATGGGAGAAGATGATGGAACGCATCCAGCGGAGATGAGGCTGTGAGTGAAATGAGCCTGAATTTGCTGGAGCGCAAAGGGAGCTGCTGGTCAGGAACAGGGCTGTGCTGCATGGGAGGGTGCAGTTACACCTCTGTCATTCCAAGGCCTCAGGAGGAGATGGAAACCCAGGCTGATCTGGGGAGCAACATGGCTGCTTGCTGCCCTTCCCTGGAGAAACAAGGCTCTAGCTTTAGTGAGCAGTGGACGTTTGGTTGCAGAACCGGCACTAGCTGCCGGCTCAGCGGGTTGCGTGAGGCTTGGCAGGCGAGAGGGTTGTGCTCTGAGGGAATCTGAGGCCTGGGCAGGAGGGAAGGACGCAATTGATGGGGTATCTGGCAGCCGAGTGAGGTTCGTCAGACTCCTGGCAGTGGTCTGGCCATGCAGAGCCATGTGTCTTGCTCTGGCTCCTGAAAGGAGAGATCTCTCTCAAAGCTGCCTTGTTTTGTGTATTAAATGAGAGTGTAGCAAGCACTCTGCAGTTCTTGCTGTGAGGGAAGAAATGCATCTTCATCAAGCCCATTTCCTGTGGTCTCCAGTGTGCTAGGGTTTGGGTTTTGTTATGGACCGCAACATGCCAAGATCTCCATCTCTGTTTCTTGCTCTTTGTTATCACATCAGCATGTTGAGTATTCTGGAGCTGGATGATGCTTTGTGGTGGTGTTGGCATGTTCTCCCCTAGACGACAAAGCAGCTCCAGGCTTTTAACATGGAGAGGAATCTGGGTAGTGCTGACAAACGGGAGGAAGCCAATTAGCTGAGCTGCATGTTAATAACTTCCTGGGTTTGCTCACTATCTTCACAGGTTCAAGAACATCCCTCACATGTCCTTTGATGACACAGCCAGGGAAGCAGAGCAGACATTCAGCCTGAACCGGGATCTGACAGGCGAGCTGGAGTACCCCACCAAGTATGAGAGGCTCCATGTGCCTGGGGGCATAGGGGCTGCTCCCCGCCATGTGCAGGCACCGCAATCCATCCAGCCTGCTGGTGTGCTGCCCAACTTTAGGGAAGTGTTAGCAGAGGGCAGTCACTTCCATTGCATCCCCAAGCTGCCCAGAGGATTTGCCTCCCTGGCTTCATCCTGCCCTTGTCGGGTGGGGCCTCTGCTCTGAAGGTGTCCTCCGTGGAGCCAGGGAGTGCCTGTGCCCCAGGGCTTTTTGGGGTGCAGGACCACCTCGGTGTCACGTCCCCTGCTCCTGCATCCCCAGTGACGTGTTGTTGCTGGCCCACTGACTGCAAGGGTGAGGGAAGCTGTTCCTCCCACACCCTCATCATTTGCTTCCAAAGATTGGGGCAGGAGCGACACACAGAGAGGGGCTGTGGAACCGAGCCAAGGAGGGGGCAGAGCAGCAGAGGGGCAGCTCGTACAACTCTGGTTTCAGAGCGTGTTTTCTTTCAGAATTGCCCGTTTCTCCAATGTTCACCACCTCTCCATCCACTTCCCGAGGAACTTTGGAGCAGAGACAACGAAGATTTTTTATATAGGTCTGAAAGGAGAGTGGACGGAGGTAGGTGAGAGGGCGATGAGAGAGACTGTGCTTAATGGGCTTTAGCTCGCGGCGAGGGAGCGGCGGGAGGGGGTGTCTGTTCCGGGAGGTGCCGGGGCTCCGCGCTCGGCGCTGACACGCGGTCCCCGTGCAGGCCCATCGCCACGAAGTCACCATCTGCAGCTACGAGGCGTCGCCGAACCCCGCGGATCACCGCTCGGAGCCGATCACACCGCAGACCCCCTTCATTTCCTGACGGAGCGGCCGGGCCGCAGCGGGACCAGCCCCGGTTGTGCCCCGAGAGCGGTGCCCGTGCCCGGGGCCGCTCCTTTCCCCAAAATAAAAGCGCGCGCGGCCGAGGCTCCGCTCTCGGTGTCGGGCGGGGCTGCGCCCCCGCNTGGGGGTCGGCGCCGGGGCGGGGGCTCCGGGCTGGACGAGATGGGGCGGGTCTCCGGGCTCCCGCGGTCTCCGCGTCCTCCGCCGCCCCGGCCCCGCCAGGCGCGTTGATCGGAGCGGGACGGCTCGGTGCTTGGGGGTCCCGGACCTAGCGGGATGGAGCTGGCAGGGGCGGAGCGCGGTCCCCGGACTGGCGGCAGCGTTGGAATCGTGAAATCGGAATAGTTTGGGTTGTAAGGAACCTCAAAGCCCATCAGTTTCCACGCCCGGGCAGGGGCACCTCGCGCTGGATCAGGCTGCCCGAGGCCCATCCAACCTGGCCTTGAACGCCTGGAAACCGGCCTCGAGCTGCCGGTCACGGGCCAGGAGCAAACACTGCCGGGGCCCGGGAGGTGCGGGAGGCCGCGGCGCTNCGCCGAACCCCGCGGATCACCGCTCGGAGCCGATCACACCGCAGACCCCCTTCATTTCCTGACGGAGCGGCCGGGCCGCAGCGGGACCAGCCCCGGTTGTGCCCCGAGAGCGGTGCCCGTGCCCGGGGCCGCTCCTTTCCCCAAAATAAAAGCGCGCGCGGCCGAGGCTCCGCTCTCGGTGTCGGGCGGGGCTGCGCCCCCGCTCTGCGTCACTTCCGGTGCGCTCGCCGCTCGGACGGGACTTCCGGTTGGGGAGCGCCGGGGGAGCCGGGTGGAGCGCGCGCCGGGACCGCGGAGAGGTGGGGGCGGGAGGAACCACCGGGGCGGGGGGGACAGGGACCGGAGCGGGGGAGCGGCACCGGGCGGAACCACCGGGGCAGAGGTGGGAGNCGGGTGGAGCGCGCGCCGGGACCGCGGAGAGGTGGGGGCGGGAGGAACCACCGGGGCGGCGGAGCGCGGTCCCCGGGCTGGCGGCAGCGTTGGAATCGTGAAATCGGAATAGTTTGGGTTGTAAGGAACCTCAAAGCCCATCAGTTTCCACGCCCGGGCAGGGGCACCTCGCGCTGGATCAGGCTGCCCGAGGCCCATCCAACCTGGCCTTGAACGCCTGGAAACCGGCCTCGAGCTGCCGGTCACGGGCCAGGAGCAAACACTGCCGGGGCCCGGGAGGTGCGGGAGGCCGCGGCGCTGGGACGGCAGCTGCTGGCACAGAGAAGGGTGCGATCACTGTGCGGGGGCGTCACGGGGCTGGGTCTCCAGACAGCACCCGAATGCTCTGGTTTATCCCTAAACAGCCCTGTGAAAGAGGGCTGGATGTTTTATTAATGCTGTGAAGCCTGTGCTGCCACGTGCCGGCGTTTCCTGCTTCGCCGTCCGAGCAGATGTGGGTCAGGTTCCTCTGTGGCTCTGCTGGCGGCCGGGAAGGGATGCTGATGCTGCCTGGCCATGCTCTGCCCACAGTTGCAGTCACAGAAATAACTTTGGCTTTGAGGTGTAACAGAAAGAACTAATTTTAGCACTTCCAACACCCCACACATGCGTCTCCCCTCACACGCGTGTGGTGCTGTGGTGTGGGAAGTGTTTGTTGCTTGCTTGCTGACACTCCAGTGCTCCCAGACCAAGGACAGAGCAGAGCTGTCCTGAGGGTTTAAACATCAAAGCCTTCACATACTCTTTAATTTTCCCCCAGAGAGCTCGTCCCTCTGGAGCAAATTGTTGCCAGGTGAGACAAAGTGAGTATTTCCCTGCCTTATCTTTGTCCCTCTGTCCTGCAGGTGCAGTGTCCGAGTCCCTCTCAGTGTATGTGTGGTAACAACATGTCTGTCCCCCTCCTCGCTGACGCAGTGACAGTCTCAGGGGCAGAGCGGGAGACTGCCGCGGTAAGGCTCAGCCCTTCCTGCCTCACCCACCTCTTCCCTTTTAGCAGCCTTGCAGATAAGGAGCTGCTGCTATGGGGTTCAGAGGAGCCACAAGCAGACCTTGTGATCCCTCAACTCCTCAGATGTCTGGGTGCATCAAGGGATTGCGGGTCCAGCAGTGTCTTCTCTTGCTGGGGAGAAGCAGCTGTGCTTTGGGCTGGGCTATTTATTTCTGGCGCTTGGTCCAGCATAGAAGCATGGACAGAGCCTTGCAGTGGGGCCTGACCTGCAGGGAAGTCAGTGGGAGTTGGATCCGATTTGGCTGTTTAGATTTTTAAAGCAAATCCCCCCAAATAAATCCTGCCCTTCCCTGGGGCCCTTCAGGTTGCTCTCCCTCTGCTCACCATCGCATAGGGACTGCTTGACCATAGATGAAAGCCTGTAGGGGAGTGGGTGTTGTGAGTTCTTGGCCAGCTTGGCCTCTGCTCAGCGTGGTGTCATGTCGATCTGTCGCTTCCTGCCCTGTGCTATGCTGGGCAACCAAGGGGCTGGCAGCACCTGTGAGTCTGGCTGCGATAGCAGGCCCTGTGATGCAGTGACGATGATGATGATGATGATGTGCCTGTTCCACCCATCCGTCACGTGCAGAACTGCAGGGATGTGTCATTGGCATCGGATAATTTCTGCCTCTTTGAGTCTTCTCTAGTTAGTGACTAAGTGGCCTTTTACCGCGTCCCCACAAGCCCAGCCCTGCTCTCTTCCAGGCCCCTGGCTCTCACATCAGCTAATCCTTTTGTTTTTCTGCTTAATTTAACAGGTCATTTTTTTACATGGCCTGGGAGACACAGGGTGAGTATTCCTGGAGTTGGCTCTGATAAATGTTGTGCTGAATGTGGGCTCATCTGATTCCCACAGGCACCAGTGCTGCTCTCCCCAGGGGCAGCTCCAGTATTTGTCTGGGGCTTTGAACTCGCTCCGATGGCCAAGCCTGCACCGCCCTCACTAGGAATTGCCAGTCAGTCACTGTCAGCACTTGAATATTTATGATCCCAGCAGCCATGCAGCCCCCTGCCTCTCGTGGGCTTAGTTTTCTGCTTTTGTTAGGCAAGCAGATAAGCACTGCAGTTTTTCCAGTCTATGAGAGCTGGGTTGTGTCCACAGGACTGCGAATCTGTAATGTGCAAGGCCACCTTAGAGAACAGCAAGAGACACAGCAGTAACAGAAGGCTTCTGCCTGCACAAGACATTCTCCCTTGTGGATTGAGGCTGCTGGGGTGGGCAGGGCCTAGTAAAATAATGTTGGAGCAGGGGCAGTGGGCCAGCAGCCTTGGAGAAAGCCGGTCCGTGGGGGAAATCTCTTGCCTGTGCCGGCATGCTCCAGGGTGCTCAGGCAGGCCTTGACCTCCCTCCTCTCTTTGCAGGCACAGCTGGGCTGACGCGCTCTCCTCCATCCGCCTGCCCTACGTGAAGTACATTTGCCCTCACGCGTAAGTGCTGTCCTGGTGTCAGCAAGGGCCTGGGGCAGGCTGTGATGCTGGTGTCCACTGCCAAGGCTGTTGGGTGCCCTGACCTACCTGTGGGGCTGTGCTCTGAGCTGACTGCCCTGCTGTGGCTGTTTGTGCAGGGCCCCAGCCCTGTTTCTGCCTGCAGGCAGCTTGGTTCCCCACAAAGCTGATGAGCATGGGAGTTGCCGCTCTGAGTCTTTTCTCCCTCTGAGTCTGTTTTCTCCCTCCTTCTCTTCTCCGTCTCTTCCACCCCCCCCCCCCCCCGCTGCAAAGGCACCAGAGCTCCTTTCCCGTCCCAGTAATCAGGCAGGAGGAATGGAAACTGCTCACCCATGTGTCCCCAGTGTCGATAGCAGCCTGTTCAGGGGGACACTCACTGGGCTGGTGTAGCTCTGCTGCAGCGGCATCCCCAGCAGCAGGGCCTTGGCTTCCACGTGTCCCATCCCAGCAGCTCTGTCAGCATCTCCTGGCTTGGCAGTAGCAAACACAGGGACGCAGGTGCTCTCCTCACTAGGCAGGCTGCTTGGCAACGCCCTGGAGCTGCCAACTCAGCCGAGATCACCTCAGGACTCGGGGTGATCCCTGGGGTCACCTTGAAGCCCCCAGGCTGGGCCTGGTGGCACTGGCCCGCTGCTGTCCTTTGGGATTGGTGTCCTGTGGCTGAAGGCAGGAGGGACGGGCACCCTGCTCCCCTCGGCTCAGGTTTTCTTCCCTTGCATTTGAACTAAACCACTCAAACTCTTTTCTCCATAGGCCCCGGATCCCAGTGACCCTCAACATGAAGATGGTTATGCCCTCCTGGTCAGTGGTTTGGGCAGCAGGTGTGGGTGGGGGCTTTGGGGACTGAGAGGGATGGGGGGGCACTGAAAAGCCAGAATCCAGTGCCTTGCAGGAGCCGGGGAAAGTGCAGAGCAACCCCAGCTCCCACCTCCCCAGGTGCTGGGAGAGGTTTGGGTCTGACCTTGTGCTTCTCCCAGGTTTGATCTGATGGGCTTGACTCCTGATGCACCTGAAGATGAAGCTGGGATCAAGAAAGCTGCAGAAAACAGTAAGAAGCTTTGGAGAGGGGGGAGTGCTGAGCTCCTGGGTGCATCTCCCTCACTCGGGCAGGAGCAGATGCTTTCTTTCCACCTCCCTTTCCTTTCTGCTGTCCTGTGATCTCAGCCCATCTTCTCCCTGGGTGTGGGAGATGTGTTTGGTCCTGGGAGCTTTGGCTTCTTCTCCCTGACACGCTGAGTGTCATGCGTGCACCCTCAGGGCTCAGGTCTTGCCCTTCACCCCCCCCCCCCCCCGCTGCCTCTCACTGACATGTTTTTCTGTCATTTTCCAGTTAAAGCAATTATTGAGCATGAGATGAAGAATGGGATCCCACCCAACCGCATCATCCTTGGTGGCTTCTCGCAGGTGAGCTGAGCTATGGCCGAGCCAGCTGAGGGTTGGGTTCCCTTTTCCCTTTCCCCTTTCCAAAGACAACCCTCAAAGCAAGCATCTACGGCAGGGAGGTGGGTGGGTGGTGGGTGTCCTGGGGCCATGGATCCTGTGTGGTCCTCAAGGACCTTCCTTCTCTGCTGCAGGGCGGTGCCTTGTCACTGTACACGGCTCTCACTTGCCAGCACCAGCTGGCTGGTATCGTGGCACTCAGCTGCTGGCTTCCGCTGCACAAGGCTTTCCCGCAGGTACTTGTGCCGCTGCCATCACGCGTGTCTGTGGGGGTGGATTTTCCCTTCCAGAATTTGCTGCAGTGTGAGCCTCAGGCTGGCTGGAGGCACGAGGGGCCTGTGGTGGGGGCTTAATCCTACACCCCTGCTCCTGGGGCAGATCGAGGGCACAGGAGACACCAGGGCTTTGCCTCCACTCTGTTTGAGTGTCTGCTGCCCCAGAGCTGTGTGGGAGGCAGCATTTGGTGGCAGGTGCTGTGTGAGCAGCAATCCCACCTCCCTCATGAAGAGGGGAATTGCCCAGGAATGTGCGTGGGGATGCAGAGAAAGCACCTGCCCTGTTTCCCCGCTCCTGAGCGCTTTCTTCCTCACTGCAGGCAGCAAATAATGGTGTGAACAAGGATATTGCCATCCTGCAGTGCCACGGAGAGATGGACCCCATGATCCCCGTCCGCTTTGGGGCCCTCACTGCTGAGAAGCTGAAATCTGTCGTCACCCCTGCCAAGGTCCAGTTCAAAACCTACCCTGGTGTGATGCACAGTTCGTGTCCTCAGGTCAGTGTGGGGGTGGGGAGAGGGAATGGGGCTACTCTCGCTTTCAGAACTGACCCTGGCACAGTGGGTCAGGCAGGGCATGGAAATGGCCAAGTCTAGAAAATACGGGATGTGTTTATTCCCCGATTCACTCAGGGAAGGCTGCGGAGCCTCAGGGTGGGGCACTGCCCTTAGGAGACCTGGCATGATGGGCTCTGTACTCTCCACAGGAGATGATGGCGGTGAAGGAGTTCATTGAGAAGCTGCTGCCCCGGATCTAAGTGGAGCCAATCGAGACTGTTGCGGGGAAGGACACCAAGGTCGCAGTTGCTGATCTTACCCCCGTGACCCGTCCACTACAAACAGAAGCCATGGCACCCACCGCACCTCCTGCCGCACCTCTGGCCCCTGCCTCTCCCCATGTCCTCATACTGCGTCCTCTTCATCAGAAGGTGCCCCATCTCTCCCTGCTGCTCTTGGAGCTGAGATCGGAGCTGTTTAAGGCGAGTCTTAGAGCGGCCTTTTCTCTCCTCTTACTCCAAGCAAGTTTCTGTGGGGATCACCGTCCCATTGACTCCCTGTTCAGGCACCACAGTTTGTGGGTCTGGCACGGCATGGGGTTGTTGTTGGGACTGGTGTTTTCTTTAACAGTATTAGGGGTGGGACGTGTCCCCGTGCGGCTGGAGGAGCGGTGTGGGCACAGGGCAGGGCTGGGGCATCCTCACTGGCCCCAAGCATGCCCTGCTGCTCCTCTGCCTTTGACCTGGCCTCTGCTCAGGTGACTCACAGAGTCACCTGAGTCGGGTTTTCATCAGAGCTCAGGAACCCGGGACTCTCCTGCGAGCAACTCAAGGCCCAGGGAGCAGCTCTGCTCTGGGCTGGTACCACCAAAGGCCACCCTGTCTCCCAGGGCTGGCAGAAAGGCATCCACGCAACTCCGGCACCATCTCACATGGGGCGCCGGTTCTGTCGCACACGCACACTCCCCCGCTGGTTCACACCCAGCTCCAGCAGCCTCAGCCCTTGGCTTGTGGCAGCTCTGCCCTCAAGATAATCACCTCTTTCGTCCTCCTTCTCCTGTTGCTTTTACAATCTCCTCCTTAGCCTGGCAGGGGTCCCAGAGGCATCTCCCCCTCCCTTAGCCCAGCTCTGTGCCCTGAGTCCCAGAGCGCTGCCATTTAAAGCCAGCGTTCAAGCAGCTTTGCCAGGGAACCTGCCCCATGCTGGCCTGGTCCTTAACGTCTCTCTTGCTGCTACTTCTCCTTCTCTTTGGACTCCAGCTGGCCCAAGGAGGGAGAGGAGAGTCTCCTGGCACAGCTCGAGGAAGCAAGTTTGCTCCCGAACATCATCTCACCAGCATGGAACACCCAGGTGCCACCATGCCCCATCCTGCGAGGCAGTGCTGTGGTCTCCATGCTCCCCAGGGCCAAGGCTGTGGGTTCTATCTGTCTCTCCATGTACAATCACCTATTTCCCCTGGGCTCCCTCATCTAGCGGGCTGGAGGCTGCAGCCATGGTTTGTCCTGGGTGGTGGCTGGGGCACAGCCCTGAATCTCCTCTATGGGTGAACTGCTGGCTACCCCTTCCCCCTCGCTGTTGAGCAGCGCTGCTGCCTGTCTCCTTGCCCCTCCTTCACGGGCTGAGCCCACTGCTCTGCTGGCCTTCTAGGCCAGAGCTGCATGCGTCTTTTAAGGAAATCCACCACCAAACCCTTTCACCCTGAGGATCGTTGCTCCCTCTCACGTTCTCTGGCTGCACGTGGGTCTATGCCCTGAGCACCCCTCGCCCCACAGACCCCTTGCCCGTGGGCTGTGGCTAGCCCTGTTGCACTGGGGCCAGTACTTCCCAAGGGCCGGAGCTGCTCCGGAGTGGGGCTGGTGCTTGGTGCTACAGGGCTCTGCTCCCGCCCTGCCCTTGGCACCTGGGATGCGCAAAGCAATAACCTGCTCTCTGGAGAGTCGGATCTGTCAGACCCATTCTTGGTTGGTTTCTTGGGTTGGGGTTTGGGTTTTTCCCCCGTTTTTGGAAGTCTCAAACCAGCAAACTTGCTGCTGGTGTTGGGAGGACCCTGGCTCTTCCCCTACTTTGGGGGTTCAGTCCTGCTGTTCCTTCTATGTTGTCTGTTTGAAAGCTGCTGTGTCTTCCCCTCCGTGCATTGGGTGGGTGGGGAGGCGAGAAGGGCTGTCTGGGATGGGAACACAGCTCCCTGCAGGTCACCAAGGGGTGTCAGACAGACAGACCGACCTATTTGACTGTGAACTGGAACTGTGTGCGTGGCAGGGGCCAGCGGGGACTCGTGGCCATCCTTGGGGATGGCACGGGAGGCTGCGCTGGCCCCTTTGCAGAGCATTCCTGCTAACTTCCCGCCTGAGCAGCACATGCCTGGCTGAGGCTGTGCTGAGGACCCGGGAGGGAGAATGGCTTCTCTCCATTCCTCAAAGAGCTTTTATTATTTCTTCTCTATCTCTTTCGTCTTCCTTGTAAATGTTTGGGGTTTTTGTGTGTGTGATCCACAGAGTCAGATACAAGGTTAAATAAATGGTAAACCTCTCCCAGAGCTGAACTGGTATCACTTGTGGCTGGGCAGGAGGTTTGGGGGAAGTGGATTAGAGCCAGGCCCCAGGGACAGCAGCTCTGGTTGCATGGAAGCAGAACAGAGCTGCCACTGAGAAAGTAAGAAAGTTTATTTAAGAACAAATCAAAGGCTCAATTCATAATTTAGTAGCATAAGTTATTAATCCCACTGACAGCATACCAGGCTGACTGCGTCATCACTGTCTTCCGAACCTGTTAGAGCTGCCAGTAATAAATAGGACCAGTATTTGACAGCTGAGCAGAGCCTTCTCCTGGGCAGCCTTTGGCAACGTGATTACAAAAGCAGCTGCCACAGGCAACACGGGAGCAAAACCAGGCACTGTCAGCTCTAATGGCAACAGGGGCTGCTCCAGCCCAGAAGAGCAAGGAAGAGATGAGGCTTGGACACCAAAACCAGAATGGGGGCAGGGGGGAGAGAAGGCCCTGGCAGCCATCAGGGCCTTCTTGCAGTGCAGCTGGGCCGGGGAAACCAGCCATGGTGGCCTTGGGATGTGGCTGGTCCCTGGCGCCCGAGGCCATGAGCTAGGTGCTCAACAGCGCTCACTAGGCAGGAGGCAGTGGGTGCCCTGGCTAACCCTGAGACCAGGCACGTCCTGCTCCTAGAGCCAGGTGGGCGCGGGGCAGCTGCAGCAGGGAACAGGGAGGGTTCTCTGCAGTTTGTGCCCAATAGGATGCAACATAGCCACTTCCCAGGGCACAGGGAGAGCCCAACAGTGGCTGCAGGGCCCAGTCTTCTGCCTGCTGGGGCTGCCACCACACTGGTACATTCACACAAGGGGACTTGGTGCCCTCACTGCCAAAGCTGGGCCCTGACTCTGCTTTGCCTTGTTTCTGCTCTATGAGATACAAACAACCTGGGGGAATGAGGAGTGGAGAGGCTGGGAATGCATCTGTCATCCTGCCCCACACAAGAGGCAGGAGATGCAGCTGGAGCAGCACCCAGGATGATGACAGCCTCGCTGGGGCCACAGGAGAGGCTGGCCTGGAGCAGCCCATGGCAGCCAGGCGAGCCTTTGGGCCATGGCTCAGTTCTTGCTGAAGCCTGTGGGATTCTGCAGCTGCCACCGCCACAGGTCCTCGCCTGCAACAGGGAGAGAGCAGTGGTGAGGGACAGGATAGGAGAGAGACAGCCTGCGGCTCACAGTATGCTGGGGCGGGGGACACTCTTACACATCTTGTCCAGGCCAAAGGCAGCTTTCCAGCCCAGCTCACGCTCAGCCAGTGCCGGGTCAGCATAGCATGAGGCCACATCTCCCTCCCGCCGGCCCGTTATCTTGTACTTGATCTGCAGGGAAAGCAGCACCGTGGGGTCTGGGACCTCCTGGCCTTCACTGTATGGGGACTCACCCGAGACCTGGGAGCTGAAGGAGCAGTGGCAGCAGCTGCTATGGTAACGAGGGCTTGGGGTGGTGAGCAGGGGCCTATGGGTGCAACTGGCTCTGTAGGCTGTAAGTCAGACCTCACCTCCCTCCCTGAGGCTCTCTCCATGGCCCGGATCATCTGCAGGACAGAGTAGCCAGTGCCTGTGCCCAGGTTGTAGATCTGGCAGGAGGAAAAGGGATGTGGGTCAGCTTCTTCTGCAAGAGCAGAAAGGCCAGGTTCCCCCTTTGGCTCCCCTGGCCCCACATACTGGACAGAGGTCTCTTTGGTACCTTGCAGCCACAGTTCTCCTTCAGCTTCTTCAAAGCAGCAATGTGGCCCTTGGCCAAATCCACGATGTGGATGTAATCCCTGACACCTATGGGGATAGAGATGGTGAGTGCAAAGCTCTCCTGCTCAGGGCACAGCCAGGCTGGAGAGCTGCGACAGCTGCTCCAGAGGATGGGGTGTTTCTGCTCTGCTCGTTCTGCAATGCACCTGTTCCATCATGTGTCTTGTAGTCATTCCCGAAGACACTGAGGAATTCCTGACGCCCCACTGCCACCTGCACAGAGGGACAAACCCAGAGCGCCCTGTCAGCCTGTAGGCCACATAGGCACTGTGAGCCCAGGGCTACTGACCAGCTGCAGCAGGGCAGTACCTGTGCCACATAGGGCATGAGATTGTTTGGGATCCCCTGTGGATCTTCTCCAATCATGCCTGACTCGTGGGCACCGATGGGGTTGAAGTAGCGCAGGAGAACAGCGTTCCAGTCCTGGAGAGAAACATCATGGGTGCCTGGGGCGGCTGTGCTGCGCAGCACTGTCTAGTCACCCCAGCACATTCCACTGGAATGTTCCCAGTGCCATGGGGCTTTGGGCAGCTCCTCACCCTCTCTGCTCTGCAGAGATCTTGAATCATCTCCTCGATGAAGTACTTGGATTTGCCATAAGGGTTGGTGCAGCCCCCAACGGGGTGGTTCTCATCCAGGGGCAGATACTTGGGGTCCCCGTAGACAGTGGCAGAGCTGCTGAACACTATGTTCCTCACGCCATGGGCTTTCATGGTCTGGGGAGCAGGGACCAGCAGCCATTAAGCCAGTGAGCTCCACGCCCTCCAGTTCCTGCCATGCAGGCACCACTGTGCCTCTGGGTCTGAGCCTAGGCACAGGGAGTGGCCATCAGCCGGAAGGGCCCTGAGCACAGCACGCTGCCTCCCAGCTCTGCTCACCTCCAGCAGCCGAATGGTGCCAGTGAGGTTCACCCTGTAGTATTCCAGGGGCTTCTGCACAGACTCCCCCACAGCCTTCAGCCCTGCAAAGTGCATCACAGCCAAGAAACGGTGCTGCAGAAGGAGAGCAAGCTTAGCATTAGGAGATGGAAGCTTCAGACAGAAACCAGTCAGAGTCTCCTCAGGAGTTCCACTCAGCCAGCCTGTGTGGTCTCACCAGCCCAGAGGAATATCTGCTGGCAGAGAATTCCCTCAGCACTGTTCTGGGGGCTCAGCTCCTGCCCAGTCCACCTCTCTTACCTGGCTCCCACCCCAGCACAAACCCTTTGGAGCTCAGGGGGCCATCTTGGGCTCTCACCTTACTGAAGAGCTCCTGCAGTGCTGTCTCGTCAGTGATATCCAGCTCTTGGAAGAGGATGGGCTGGCCCACGATCTGCTGCACACGCCGGAGGCTCTCGGGGAGTGCGTCTGCCCCTGTGGAAGGGAGTGAAGCAGGTGCTGGGATAGCTGGAGGTCCTGGCACAGGCTGAGCAGACAAGCCCTTCGCACGGGAAGGGATGGAGGCTTTCCGTACCTCGGATGGCATTGTGAAAGTTGTCTATGACCACAGGGACGTAGCCAGCCTCCACCAGCTCCAGTACACAGTGACTGCCTATGTAGCCAGCCCCGCCGGTCACCAGGATCTTCTCCGCCATAGTTCCCTGAGGGAGCAAAGGCGCTGAGTGCAGACGTGCGGGAGCAGCCCGGGACAGCCACGACAGCGGGAAGGGGCAGGCGGGACTCGGCGCTGTCACGTCAGCGCTCCCTGCGGGCGCTCCCTGCGCCAGGACATCCGGCTGGGCGGGGTCCCGCCTCCCGCACGCGGAGGCTTCACCGACACCTGCACCCGAGGGGAAAACCTCCTCCTGCCTGTTAAATACAGGCGAGACCCCGCCGGCGCCCGCACCCTACAGCACAAACGTCTCAGGCCGACTCGTGCCTCGGCACCGGGGCTCCGTCGGTCTCCTCAGGGGCGCCAGTTCTGCCCTTTTTCCGCCGTTCCCCGTGTTTTCTCCACTCCCGCCACTCACCCGCCGCTCTCCCATGGGAACGCGCTACGCCAGCTACGGGGCGGTGGCGCGGACAAAACGCATAGAGGAGTGCGCACATGCGCGAGGTGCAGCGGCCACGCCCACTAGGCGGGGCCTCGGCAGACAGATGGACGGCGGCGGCGCGCACCGAGCCCTGGGCCGGACCCCCCGCCCGATCCCGACCCCGTTCGGCGTCCCGGGTAGTGGAATCGCCGACGCTGATCAGAGCGTCGGGAGCGCGGCGGCTGCCCGGGACCCGTCCGAGCGAGGAGCACGCGTGGGTCCCGGACAGCACGGGTCACGCTGGCCCCGGCCACACAAGGTTTCCGTGCTGGGTGCAGGTGGAAGAAGCGCTTGGAACCAAACCAGCCACCAAGGTGCTTTAATGGACTCAAACTGGCTTTTCTGATAGTTTAGATTTAAATAACGTGTTTATTACTCCCAATATTTAAAAGTACCTTACAACAGATACAGAGCCCTTTGTTACAAACCCTAATCGCCAAGAGTGAAGGGCCAAGGATGCCCCAGTGCCAGGATGCTGTGGAGCCTTTCAATCTCCACCTTAACACCCATAGCAAGGTAGGAGAAGGGAAGAAGGGTCGACCCTGACCTGGAGCCAGGCTCCGAGTGGGAAAGCTGTAGTTTATTCCTTTGCTGGCCGTCTACAGCAACACACACTGAGGCAGAAGCTACTGGGCACTGTCGGAGCCAGTGCCTGAAGCTGTAGCTCTGCAGGGAGGCCAGGGGTGCAGTTACTACTTTGTCTCAGCCCATCCACATCCCCCCCTTCCCTAAGGCAATGGCTATCCTCATCTCCATGGCTGGACACAGCATTCTTGTTTTGTTCACAGATTCTGATGGATTACATATTTCCTCCCAAGTACTGAGGAGGACCACCAAGGTTCAGAGGCAGCAGAACAGAGTGGAAACCTGGCCAGCACCAGATCCTTGCTTTTGACTTGATCAAAGGAGAAACTTTGTTCAGTATCACAGTCTGCAAGATGCCTGGGACACTTTGGAATTGGTTTGTCTGTTGAGAGCATTACAAATGAATGTGCCTGTGTCCATCAGCTTCTGCAGATCCACACCCTGCAGGGGACAAAAGACAGAACATGTCTTGGTCGTGGTTATGCCAGTAACAACCAGCACTGCTGGGAGAGACCAGCAGGGGTGAGGGTGGCTGTAGAGCACTGTAAAAAGGCCCCAAGTGCCTGCTGCTCTCTATGTGATTCTGAGCATGAGGGTTAAATTGCAGAGTGCTGAAAAAGGGAGATAAGGAAATGCTCTGGCAGGTGGAGGTAGCAATACATGGCCCTCAGGCCCAGTCAGGCTGATCCTACAGCACAGCTAGCGTGATTGTGCTACGCTCAGGCTCCCAGGACTGTTTTGAACTCCGCAGTGAAGCCCAAACAGAGTCATCGTGCAAAAGGCTCTGCTGCTGCAAGCAAAGGCTGCCTGTACTTACCGTGTGGATGCCCATGCCGTTCAGCATGTACACTAAGTCCTCTGTAGCAACATTCCCTGAAGCTCCTTTGGCATAGGGGCAGCCTCCAAGACCAGCAACAGATGCATCAACCACACTCACACCCATCTACAAACAAAACCACTATCAGTAAGCATCTCTTAAAGGACACACAGTGGTCCTGCTTCTCAAATCCACAGTTCAAAAGGACAGGAGAAACTCAAGGAAAGATGCTGGACTTCAAAGCAGGAGTCTTACCTGAAGTGCTACCAAGATGTTGGCAAGGGCTTGCCCGTATGTGTCGTGGCAGTGTACAGCAAGAGCCGCGACCGGCACCTCTTTCATGACTGCTGCCAGCATCTCCTTCATGCTCCCTGGGGTTCCAACGCCAATGGTGTCCCCCAGGGAAATCTCATAGCATCCCATCGCGTACATCTTCTTTGAGACCTGTCCAAAAGCCAAGATGCTGACTGCAGCTCTGTCACTGCTCTCCCCAGGGATGGAAAGCCACTGTACAGAGGAACCAGAGTGTGCCTCCCTGGATCACAACAGCCCTGGGGACAACAGACTCTTCCCTGAATTCCCTCACCCGTTTCACACAGCTGAAACCTCCCCCAGACTTTAGGTCAATGGTTTGACATTGAGGGCTGGAGGCTATGCCCAGCCCACATTCATTCAAGGGAGCCCAAAACCACTTGGAAATTCTGGTTGTATTTATGACAAACTCACCTCTGCAACTTTAGCTGCAGAAATCTTCCCTTCATATGGACATCCCAGGACACAGGAAACATACCTATGGTTAAAAAAAATATGTACTTTCAGCTAGAGGACTTGAGATTATACCACCCTAATTAGTCAGGACTTGTGCTGCACCTTGCATGCTCTACACAATGAAAGAATTAACTTATTATTCTAAAAATCAGACCAGCGGACAAAACTTACACTATTAATCCCATATGGAAGCAGATGATCTTTAAGGTCCCTTACAACCCAAACCATTTTATGATCCTATTCAATTACTCCTTCATGGACATGAAAAGTTTGCCAAGATAGAGTACAGCAGACTGTTAGGTTTGTGGATCTACACACTTCCATGTGGAATGCCTGCCAAGAAGTTACTACCATTTTAGAATATGCGGTAAAGGTGAAGACAGAATTACAGAAAGGGTGAACCCATATGGAAGACTGCAAACAGTCACAACTGGCACAGGCTTTGTGCCAAGCCAGCAGCTGCAACAGCGTCAGTGTGGTGGTGCTGCCAAATTAACGCACTCAGCTCACATCTGCTCACACCCATCTAGGCAAAGACACCCCTAAAAGATGGTGAAGTTCAGAACAAATCCCACTCCCCAGCACAATGCAAGCAGAGACAAACCCGAGCAGTTGCATCTCTCCACACGACCTGCTCGAAGTTCACTGTAGGAGCTACTTACCCCCGAACAGGAATACTGGCCGCTCTCGCTGCAGTCATCACTTCATCGAACCTATCCAAACTCTCTGCAATGGAACAGTTGATGTTCTTCTTGGTGAAGGCCTCAGACGCTGCTCCAAAGATTGACACCTCCTTGGCCCCTGCTGCCACCTGCAACAGAAATTACAGCAAGCTGAAACAAGCACAGTCATGACTACAGCTCTCTTGGTTTATAAAAAACAAACATTTCCCCAATTCCTTCCCAAATAACCCAATTCTTAGTTCACCCAACAGCAAAAATATAACAACACATCAAAGTTTATCTTTAAAGGAAGCCTACATAGTTACGGATGGGGCAGTAAAGCCACATCTGCCACGTGTGGTCAGGAGAGCAGTAGGACACATGGATGATACTGAAAGCATCACCCTCTGTTAAAATAGACCATTTTTCTGTTATACTAGAAAACATATCAAGGTATTTTCTATTATGAACAACAGCTTCCTATTTCCCCAGCAAAATGATCCCTTGTAAAGGGACTCTGAGATGAGACTGCTGCCTGCCAGGAGGAAAGACACACTTCCCACCCTTAAACACAGCAAAATGTTCCTTGGACCGCAACCCCGTACAAGGCACTGGGAATATTCAGACACTGCCATGTCTTACCGCTGCCTGAAATCCTTTCAGGTTAGGGGTCAGCACAGGGTAACTAATGCCAGGCAATTTATTAATCCCTTGCATGACTTCAGTGTGGTCAGCCATCTGGGAAGACAACAGAGAAAGGGTTCCAGGGGCGAGAACACCCACTTGTGCAAATTGTAACAGAAATTTTTAAGTTTCTTTTTTATAACAAAAACAGAAATAGTCAGGAATAAGAGAAACAGGCCTCTAAAGAGCAAACAGCACTGTCTGCTGTGAAGGTTCACAGTTCATTACCCAGCCCAGCCAGTGTGTGCACAGTTGTCTGTGCGCGAGCCATACGTCTACTCTTTTGCAGGGTCCAAACTGAAGCCTTGGGATATTGCACACTCCCATATTCGGCTTTGCTGCTTCTTGCCTCGTTACAAGCCACAGTAACAAGGATTTTTAAGCAAGTACAATCTTCTATTGAAGTACTACTAGGCATTTTCATAACAACTGCAAATCCCATTTGAACACTGACCTGAGGAACCCATTTGGGGGAAACAAAGCTGGTGGCCTCTATAACCTGCAGCCCCGTCTCTGACAGCATATTGATTAAATCGATTTTCACTGGTGTCGGTACGATGTTCTAAGAGAAAGTGGGAAGGAAAAGCAACGACTGTAAGTTACAAGAACCCTCTGCCACGCTGCAAACGCCCCTCATCTTGGGCCGCTACGGCCCATCACGGGTGTTCGGCTGGAGAAACCCGGCAGGGAGGCGCCCGTACCTTCTCGTTCTGGAGCCCATCGCGCGGACCCACCTCCACCACCTTCACACGCCTCGGGAAGGCTCCGGCCGCGGCGCTGACCTGGGGACAGAGGGAGAGCGTGAGAAGAGCTGCGGCGGCCCCGCTCCCCGCCTCGACTCCCGCCCCGCTCACCGCCCGCAGCGCCCCAGGCCAGCGCGGGAACAACCGCCGCGCCGCCATCTCCGCCGCCCGCTCTCACGTGACCGCCCCACGTGACCACGGGAGGCGTAGGGCGGTCACGTGAGAGCGCCGCCCGCTCCCCGCCGAGGCCCCGCGGCCGCCCGGTCCCGGCTGCCGCCGCCGAGATGCTCGTCCGTACCTGTCCCCGCGGGCCGTCCCGCGGCAGCGAGCCGGTGTCGCACTGTGGCATCTTTCCCCGAGCAAGGCACTGTGCGGCTGCTCTGCCCCCCGCGCACTTATACCGCGGCTCCTCTGCCGGCGTGTGCTGAACAAACACGGCGTGTTTGCTTTGGACGGGCTCCCTCGCCGCGCCAGAGGCTGCCGGTGTGATGGGGATGGGCGGCAAAAAGGCCATCGCTCCGCTGTCCCTTTCCCCCTTCTGTGTTTGTGACAGCATCATCGCTGGAGCCGGGTGATGCTCCAAGCAAGTGGGACTCTGGCACACAGTGCCAGTTCCGCGAAGTCCACGCAGAGTTGTCAGCACAGAGCGTTATTTGTCGAATGAGTAACAGCTCCTACACCACCAGCTCTGCACGCGTCCCAGCCCTGGGCCTCTGCTGGTGCCAAATGCTCAGGGTACTGACAACATTTGCTTGCACCACATCACACAGTAACAAAACAAAGCCTGTACTGATGTTGTGGGGCCTTCTGTACTGCAGAAACACACGCTATGGTGAGAAGTTTCATCACTTGAGTATGGATTGTTCAACCCTTTTTAGAGAAGTTCAACCTCAGTGCAGGATATTTCATTTCACTGGAACAGCAGAAGTCAGAAGTTCAGCTCAGAACAGTGGCTTATCTACTAAATTCACCCAAACCAAACCCTCTCCTGCTGGCAGCTGTCTCCAACAGAATACAAATAAAAGTTTGTTAATGGATTTGTATGAAATTATGATTTTCTGTTAATGCTGTCTTCTAGACCTCTTCAAATAACAAGCTTCCACTGATCTATTTGTGGTTGGAAGTATGTGATCATAATTACATCAACCAATACCAAAGTAATACAGCATTACAGAGAACCTATTTTTATGCTAGTACATCATATGCAGGAATTGGCAATGGCGCTGTGGCTGCTCTTCACTAGAACATGCCTATCACAAGGCTGGCTTCATGATTCCACATTTGAGACCATCACATTGGTTATCAAAACAAGTTTCAATGAGTAATTAAGCCAGGGAAGTGTGGACTCTGCTGCCAGGCACAGACCTGCTCACAGCACTGGCTACACACACATATGTAGAGTCATGGCTCCTGATACTCCACACCATGTGAGCTGCTCTAGCAGCCAAAATCCTGTACCTGTTCACACGTGCATCTTCCCCATGGCACATGCATCCTCCTGGAGCTTCACATGCCAATATCTAGGCCTGATATCTAGATCCTCAGTGCAGGTCTCCTTCGCTGCCCCACATTGACTGTTCAGTCTCCAGCTCTGAGCCTGTGCAATAACACCATCTCCACAGCAGTGAAGTGCTAACATCTGCTAAGAACCTCAGCTTTACACCAAAACACCTTCTCGTTCCAAGCGTAGATATTTGACTCATGGGTGTAGCATCCTCGCAGAATACAGCACAGGACATCCAAACTTTCCCCTGCTGACGTCAGTGCTTTGCTGCCAAACAAAGCCCACTGACACACAGATCACTCAGGCAAAAGGGTGTAAAACAATTTATCTTAGAGAAAAACAGTTTATTCGGCAATAAATGAAGAACCCTCTTAAGCTCAATTTAAAAGGAAGACAGGGGAGACAGCTGCTTTCACCCTGCAGCTGTCACTTCACCCCCTCCAGCTTGACAGTCCAGCCACACTGGGGAGGCAGAGGAGTAGGAAGCATGTAGGGCAGAGTTATAAGCATTCCTTTACCCAGGGAGTATTCCCACTTCAGAGGACCCGTAAAACCCAGCATCGTCACCTGCAGAAGAGGTAGGGAAAGGCTCAGTTGTAGCTCACAAAGGTACTTCCCATTTGAATCCCCCTGCACACTCAAAACCCGTCTGCAGTCCCGTACATTTTCATCCATCACTCACGCTACACAGAAGGTAACTCATGGGACATTTTGGGGCCAAACTTCTGACTGTAGTTATTTATTTGGGTTTTTTCACTCTGTTTGTCTAGAGCAAAGGGCACTCCAGCATTTACGTCACTTACAACTGTGTTCAGGTCAGTGAACGTGATTTGAGTTTGAGATGTAATGCCAACCATCCATTCTATGTGTGAGGCTTGTTATTTACTTCACCTCTCTGTGTCAAAAGGACCAAAAGACCCTGGGGAGCAGCATCTCTGTTCTGTAGCAGCCCATGAACCGGTCCTGACAAGTCCTATCCCACCCTCTGAGTTAAAGAGTGAGCTAAAGCCTGGAGAATAACCTGGGATGCTGCAATGCTCCATAGGGGGGTGGGCAGAGGACCCCAGAACAAGTATGGGATGACAACTTCCTTACTCTCCCCAGTTTCCAAATGAAGTCAGGTTGTACCTTCCCAGCGCACACGGAGCCCAAGATGGGCTCTGAGAGTGCATTATCTTTTTTATCGAGTTCCTTACTTGTGTAGCTGGGGATGGAGCAGGCGAAGTGAGCTCCAAAACATTGTCTTGAGGCCAGATCAAAAAGATGGCATAGACCACTGGTCCTTTAGAAGTGTACCTGAGAGAAAGAGTTCAGCAAGGCAAAGAGCACCATGAGACAGAGAACCAGACATGAGTTTGACCTTTCCAGACAGCATGAGAACAGAAGCTCACCTATGGTTACCACACAGGGGTCACCTACTTTCCCCTCATTCCAAAATCTGTCACTTTGGACTCACCATTTAGCTCATCAGCACTAGCTGATGAAACACACACAAAGTTTGTGCGTGCTTCCTAAAAGCAAATGTCATTTGCTGATCTGTCCTTGCTTCCCCTTGTGGTCAACAGAGCAGACACACTGTCTTATCCTGATCATTGCCCTGCACCTCCTGCACACACTTGGCACAACCAGGCAAAATCCAACTCCATTCTGTAGCATTTATGACTCTTGACTCATAATGTCCTTCTCAGTCAGTGTAAATCTTATGTTTGGGTAACAGCCATTAATACTATTATGTAACAGTTTAAAAGCAAATATCATTACATTTACAAACAGAATGTGTTTAGGTGAATTGTGTGCAATTCAAACCAGCCAGGATCACTTCTTATATGGTCCCGACAGCAGCAGCATGGAAATTTTTCTAGTGGAAGAGGGTATTTTTTTCAAAATCAAGCAAGATGAATGAAGTGCTGGCTTTTATTCCCTTATTTCCAGCAAGACATTTCTTAGATAAAACCCCAGGGCAGTAACTGAGCACTCCAGTTGTAGGAGTGTACCAAATGTAAGAATGAATAAGATATGTCAGCTCTGGCAGTCCCAGACAAGAAGGTACCAGCAATAGAGTCCTTACCAGACTGTGACTGTACTGTTCTCCATCTGTAGTCTCCATGGCTTTGATTCATAAATTGCCTCCCCATTAGTCTCCAGCCACCTCCCAAGTGCCATAAGTCTTTCTTGGAAGATGGGAACAATCACCCCTTCTTTTGTAGGCCCCACATTGAGAAGGTAGTTGCCTCCAAAACTCACAGTCTGCACTAGTTCCTGTGACAGATAAACCAAGGT
This sequence comes from Piaya cayana, assembly GCA_013389865.1. Taxonomy (NCBI): domain Eukaryota; kingdom Metazoa; phylum Chordata; class Aves; order Cuculiformes; family Coccyzidae; genus Piaya; species Piaya cayana. The sequence continues at coordinate 292,824 of WAAB01006066.1, forward strand.
AACAAACTCAATTGTTGTCACTTCACACAGCAAAAAAATCTGAGGAGAGCTTTGTCCTCAACCAGTCCTTTAACTCCAGCCTGGTTGCATGAAACATCTAACAACTCCTTCTGCAAGAAAAGGATTAAGGAAAACTCCAATTCTCAATAATTCCCCCTTGCTTCTTGTTTTGATTTCAGGTTTCTTACCTCGATGATATGTGCTTCATCCATTAACTCAGCTATGTTCATATTGCTTCGATAGCCCCAGGAAAGCTTGTCAATGGAGGAGCACATCTCCCACTTGTGAGTCGGCAGGGTCCCTGGCTTGTACTTATCAGCACAATTGTAGTATCCCCCATGATGGCAAGAACAGTTGTTACACCAACGGTCATTAACAACAACAATGTCCTGAAAGAACAAACAAAGCATAGCAGGAAGAATATTTTGTCTTGGACTTTTCAGCTTGCCTTCAGCTTGCCCTCCTAAGTTAGCAAAGGCATCCAAGTTGGGATGTAAGGACCTAAACCTCCCTCTGTAATCAATGAAAAAAGACAAAGGATTCTCCAAAGAAAGCTGAATCCCTCCCTGGGAGAACTTCTCTCTATTCACACAAGGTTCTTGGCCTCTGAGCCTCCCACTTGTGTGCTGTGAAGGAGGCCATAGTCTCTCCATAGGAGCAGTGTTGGCTTCTTATATTTTGTGAAAGAATAAAGCACATCTGGCATCTGTCAAGCAGGTTTCTGACTTGATCATATTTGTATTTCACTGGTGCCAGACATTCCATGCCCATAAAATGCCAGAGGCCAGGAGGGACAGCTGAAAGAGATACCTTGACGGGACTATCGTTATAAAGCCAGGCAAGGAAAGAGGTAGAATTCCAGTACGACTCCGGAGCTTCCCAGTCTCCATCCGACCAAATCAAATCTGGTTTATATCTAACAGAGAGATGAACGTTATTTCAAAATGGCTTATTTTCTCCTACCACAAAGGATGCGTTTCTTGCATCTGGAGTGTAGCTTCACTTCCTCTTCCTATTGCCTGACATTACCAGGAGGTTTACCCCTATCACCTTCTGCTTCAAACAAAGCTTGGAGTGAGGCTCTTGCAGCAGTAAAGAACAATGTGTTGATCATGGCTCAAGAGAGGATGCAATTCTTCCAAAAAACATCTCAAGGGCAACTACCAGGCAGATTCTTGACCTGGGACAATGGCCATTCTGAGCAGCGTGTGCTCAAACCTCCTGTATTTGTCAACAAGGGGAAGCAAGGCAAGGATGTAAATCCACAGTGAAATTACTACATAGTAAGTGGCTTGCTCCACTTTGAAAGCTGCCCTGCACAAAGGTAGTATTAAAGGGAAGAATTGCTCTTGCATAAAAAAACTTACTCTGTCTTATTCTACAAATTAGACTGTCCACAGGGCAAATGTGAATGCCTTTTCTAAGCACCCCAAATCATTACTGCTAAGGTTTTGCCTTAGCAAAAATTAACATTTGTCATCTCTCTTCTCTGCATCTGTTTCGCATCTTTCTCTACAGTACTGAAAGCAGGAAATGCTCTCATTCTCAGCTGGTTGCAGTTCTTACTTTGTGACGAGATCATAAAGTTCTGGCATTGTCTTCTTTAAAACGAAGTTCTGTGTCTTGAAACCACTTTCTTTGTCAGCTAGGTAGAGTGGATTAAACCACTCTAGCAGAGAGTGGTACAGGCCATAACGTATGTTGCTAAAACACAGAAAACAGAGGGAAGAGTTAGGCTGGCAGCAGAGATTAAGAATCCATGGCAGATCAGATTACTGGCATTATTATCTCACAGATGATTTCAGAGTTTTCCAAGCACTACTTTTCTTCATATTAAACTCCTCGCTTTCTGCTGTTTGTCAAGAACAGCCAGAAGGATTCAATGCACAAAGATGGAAGGAACAGCAGTTTGTCAGTGCCATACCTCTCCCTGAGGGCTTCTCCCAGTTCTCCTACAACATCTCGGTGGGGTCCCGTATCCAGAGAATTCCAGTTCCAGGACACAGGCGACCCCCAGTTGGTGAAGCCTTCATGATGCTTCGCGGTCAGTACCACATACCTGAGGGAATGAAAAGCATTCCATCAGGGTGACAAAGGAACTACTTGAGATATTCCCCAGCCTCACTGGCAAACGGAAAACACAGGGAGCCCTCTTTCTAAATTTAGAAGCACCTAACAAAACCAACATAAGTTTGCAATGGATTTTAATGCTGGAATAGTATGGACAATCGAGACTCAGGAAGCAGCAAGAGCTGCCACCTCTGCAGCGCACCAGGCACGACCCCTCGGGGATCTCCAGTGCTGCTGGGGGACCCCCAGTCCCTCAGGGGTCGCCAGACCTGTCTCTTCCACCCCGTCAGGGACCCACGCATCCTCACCGGGAACCCAGGCACAACCCCACATCCTCTCCGGCCTTCCTAGCCTTTCAGGGACGCCCAGAAACTGCTCCCCCGCCCGCTCAGGGACCCCATCCCCTCGGGGACCCGCAGAGAAGGCTCCCCCGGCCCGGACCTGGCCCCCGCGCGCTGGAAGAGCCGCGCCCACTGCCGGGGCTCGAAGTCGCGGCCGGTGAAGCGGGGGGCGAAGTCGGCGTAGGCAGTGCCGGGCGGGAAGCGGCTCCGCACGAAGCGCTCGTACTCGGGGCGGCGCTCGCCCCGCCAGTGCCACCAGAACCACTCGGATCCCCAGGCGGGCACGGCGAACACCCCCCAGTGCACGAACACCCCCACCTTGGCGCGGTCGAACCAGGCGGGCAGCGGCCGCGCGTCCAGGCTGGCCCAGTCCGGCCGGTACCGCCGCGCGGCCCCGAGCGCGCCCGGCGCTTGCAGCAGCGACAGAGACAGACACAGCGCGGCCGCCGCCGCCATGGTGCGCGTGACGTCACGCGGGCGCCCCCAGGCCGCTGCGGGGTCCGGGCCACCTCCCTACTTCCCCCGAGCCGCTGGCCTTGTTGTTGTGGCAGCAAAAGGGGTAATTTACCCCTTTTTTAATTTACTGCTTTGGGGTAATTTACACGAAAAGACATTGAAGGAAGAACTGATTTGTTCTAAGTTGTCAATTTATTATATATTGGAATATTATGTGTAGATTTTGTGATTTTAGATCTAAAATGTCGACGCGGTTCGCCACGGTAAGTGCTGCAACCGGGCGCTTGGCAGAGGGAGAGAGCCCTAGTATCTGAAAGGGGCTACAAGAGAGATGGGGAAGAACTGTTCACAAAGGCTTGTAGTGATAGGACAAAGGGCAATGGGTATAAATTGGAGAGGGGCAGATTTAGATTAGACATAAGGAGGAATTTCTTCACTTTGAGAGTGGCGAGGCCCTGGAACAGGTTGCCGAGGGAGGTTGTGGCTGCCCCATCCCTGGAGGGGCTCAAGGCCAGGTTGGATGGGCCTTGGGCATCCTTATCCAGTGGGAGGTGTCCCTGCCCATTTCAGGGGGCTTGGAACTAGGTGATCTATAAGGTGTTTTCTAACCCAAACTGTTCTATGATTCTATGTAGGATTAGTTTGAATAATAAATTTTAGCTCACCTTTGCCTGGATACTTGTGCTTAACTGAGGACTTTTAACAAGGGTGCAGTGGGAAAGAATGTGACCATATCTAATTAAGCAAGGTAAGTCCCGGCCCATCGCAGGGGGCTTCAAAGGTACTGGAAGGTCCTTCAAGATTTCTTTGGAGCTGTCTTCTCTCTCAGCCTGTGCTTGTACAGGTGCTTCAACCCTTGCATCATCTGTGTGCCCTCCTCTGGACCCATCCCAGGAGCTCCAACTCCTTATGTTGGCAATTCCAGAACTGGACTCAATAGTCCAGATGAGGCCTCGCAAGAGAGGAGGAGAGGGGCAGAATCCCCTCCCTCCCCTGCTGGCCATGCTGCTTTGGTTGCAGCTCGTGAGCACGAGCACAGCGCGGCTCTGCCACACCGGGTAGCACCGGGAGCAGTCCCTGCGTTTCCGCACTGGCAATCCCGCTGAATAATCTTTAATCACGTAAAATGGTCTGATTCGGGGCCGGTGCAGGCGGCTTCGCTCTTTGTCCGCTTTCAGGGATGCCCGTACAGCCGGGGAGGTTCTTTTACTAATTGTGTTCCCCTCTCGAGCCCCGAGACCCTGCCCACCCTCCTCGTCGCGCCGCTGAGGGCATTGGAACCGCAGCCGAGCCGCTCTGTCCAGCAGCAGGCGGGGCCTGTCTCCCATTGGCTGAGCAGACGGAAGTGGGGGGGGGAAAGAGGGGCGCGCGCGCTCATTGGCTGAGCAGGCGGTGTGGGGGAGGAAATGAGGGGCGCGCGCTCTCATTGGCTGAGCAGGCTGGGAGGGCGGGGCAGGGCGGGGTGGGGAGCGGCCGCCATTTTGTGCAGGAACGCGTCGCCGCGGCCGATTTTCGGGGCTGGCTCCGCGCGGTGGGGCAGCGGCGGCCGCGGTTCCGAAGGGCCCGTGTGTGCGTGTCCGCGCCGTGGGCGGCGGTACGGACAGAAGTCGGTGAGGGCCGCGGCGCCGTGTTGCGCTGCGGGGGCATCGTGTCGGGGCTGCAGAGGGCGGGGGGGGCTGAGCGGGCGCCCAGTGAAGGGCAACGACGGCCGCTGTTCTCGCGGCGGCAGCTCGAGGTGCCTTGGGGGCACTCGGGCGTCCTCCCTGCAGCGCGCTGAGTGCTCCTTCCCCAGAGCTCGCCTCCAAGGCGTTTCTCTTCCTATTGGACTCGATGTTTCCCCCTGTTAAAAATACTAAAAAGTTCTTGTTTGTTGCTTTTTAACATAAGTATTTATTTAGAGAAATAAACAGTGCGATAAAAGGACTGTTCTCTGTGGAATGTCAGGTATGGTGAGTTTATGTAGATCGAGATAAATGCCGCCTTTCTTAGTTTTAACTATATTGTCATCTTATTTGTAAAGGAGGCACAACTGACTTAATCAATTCTCTGTATTGTTTCAGTGTAGTTCAATATACTTATTTTAAAATTAAAAATGGAAACGATTGTTTTCTTAGCCTGAATTTTCTCATTTGTGCAGTGGGACTTCTCCGTTGCAGCTTCTGTGTGGAGAGTCCGATGTTGGGCTTGGCTCCCTGGCTGAAGACAGCAGATCAGCCCATGAAAACTTCTATTTGTAGCACAAGGAAGAAGTCCAGTGAAAGGCAGCACCTGCTCTTTCAGGCTTGGAAGCAAGAAAGGGGGCAAGAGTTGGAGAGTGTGGAATCTGAGAAGACAACTGAAAGGTAAAGGGGCGTGTGTGGGAGAGGAATAGTGAGGAAGAGTCAGGAGGAAGGTGCCAAGTGCCCTGTCCTGTTATCTGGCCTCTGTCTTTGGGAGCTTGGTCACAAATGGCTGCTTGCAATTTGGGGTTATTTTCAGTTCACTTTGGGTTTGTCAGGGTAATTCTTGGACTTCCCAAAAAGGCTTGGGAGTGGGTGGCTTTATTGGTGCAGACTTCGCCCAGATCTTGTAACAAGCTTGGTTTAAATGTCTTGAGAATTAAATCCTAACACCTTAAATTTTGTCCTGTATTTTGTGAGCAAGGTCTGTTATGTTCTGCAAGTAAGGCCTTCAGTAGTCAGTAGGCTGGCTGATGGGGGACCAGTGCTTTCAGAACAAGGGAGAGGAAGCTGTGGGAATAGTTTGCAGTTCTTGAAGGACAGTCTAGCATATGACGTGATCACACTATCAGCAGTATAAGTGCTGAGCCCCTGCAGTCTGTGGTCTTCCACTCAGAAGATGGACTGCATTGTAATTCAGTTGAGTGTCTCAGCCAGGTTCTTTTGTGTTACTGCAGGGGTGTCCAGTAAAGGATAAAACCCTCTGCTTTCAGTTGATTAATTTTTAGGTAAGATTGGTCTCAGTGCCCTTGCTTGGAATCAAAACGTTCTTGGAAATATTTTTGGTTTTAAAAGAAATACCAGTAATGTAACTCCACTGACTTTTCCCCTATTCTTGCAGGTGACATTTAAGTTGAAGATGGGAGGTGGAGAAAGGTTCAACATTCCAGTTCCCCAGTCTAGAAATACCACTAAGAACCATCAACAACTTAAAAAACGGCAGAAAAATAAAGACCAGAATTCACAGGTAAAGACCTGTATGAAGAAGGAAAGAGGGCATGGATGCAACTCGTCATCTGGTGCATGGCAGGCCATGCAAAAAGGGGGAAAGAACAATGTTCATTTCTCTGATAATCAAAATTGGAGCCCTGCTTTATCAAATTGCAAGCTGTTATTTGCACCTCAAACCAATCAGAACTATGCTGGGGCAAAGTTCAGTGAGCCACCCTCACCCAGTGTTCTTCCTAAGCCACCCAGCCACTGGGTACCTGGTTCCTATAAACCCTCTGATAAAGAAATAATGACATTTCAGCTTAAAACATTGCTTAAAGTCCAGGCTTGAGATGTAACATTTTATGTTTTTTAAGTTATTTAAATTTCGAGGGTTTCAGATTAGAGAATCATTCTTCCTGACCCCAGATGAACAGAACTAATGTTCTTGCTGCACATAGTCAGTTACTTGGAAGAGGGCGTGGAAGTTTACCTTGCCCTAATGCGTTACCTCAGAAGCTGTGTTCACTGTGAGTACATATCTTCTCTATAATCAAGCCAATCAAATCCTGAGCAGTCACTGTTTTATTTATTGTTAAGAGTAAATGGGACTGCCGCACAGTTGGAATTGAGACAACTTTTTGGTATGGCCTTAGAAAACCAGCTTTTACCTAACTTAATGCAGTGTTAACTGGAAAACGCTGCACTGAAAGCTTTGGCTTAGCACTGCTGTGCTGCCCAGTGTGCCTGGTTGCTGGTCAATCAAAACTGCACAGGGTAGACATGCTGGGCAGAGAGGCTACGCTTCAGCTGTGGGTGCAGCAGAGAGGATTCTCTCTTCACATTTGGGAGCCTGATGTGGTGCTGGAGATGGTGGAGGAGTGTTTGAAGAGCGAGACTAAAATGGACATCAAGCTTTGGTAGGTGTTGAGTGGACAGAAGAGCCCATCAGACACAGCTCTGGGTCTGACTCTTCCCAGGCCCCAGCTGCTCTCACTGGGATCTTGGCATGTCTGCCTGTGCCAGCAGATGGCACCACATTGCCAGATAGCTGCTAAAACCAACCAAAATCCTGTGTATTCCTGCTGAGCTTTGGAACATTTTTGTATCTGATTTTAGAGTCATGCTGATAGTGCAGTCTCTTTGGCCACTCTGAAATCTGCGCCCCTGCGGTAATGGTGGCTTGGGGTGGGGGTTGAAGTGTTGGGAAGACAGAGCCATGTAAAAAAAAGTAAAGCTTTGTGGGATATGTAAATTCCTGCTGGGCTTTCCCAGACAGACGTATTTTTACTACAAAACTGCTGAGTGTAAGTGACCATGCTGAGTACATGGCTGGGTTTTAAAAAAAACATATTTTGTCTGTGAAAAAAAAAATAATAAAAAATAGATTTGTGGCTGTGCCCTTGCACTTCAGACAGTGAATGTGCATTTCATTTGGTTTTGAGATTGTTGTTAAAGAGGCTTATTTAGATTTTTTTTGATAAAAAGCTAAACAACTCACCCCCCCCAAACCCACTTAAAGAACTCTGTCCTGGTGGCAGATGCCAGTGTTCTAGATGTGCAGGAGAGGAGGGAGAAAGGATTTCAAACAAATCCCAGTGGATTTTTCACAAATGCAAATGGCCAAGTCGGGGGGGGGTGGTGGTGGTTGTGACGACATTTCAGCATTGTTGTGGATGCCGTATCTGAAATCAGTCTGTGCTGCCCCAATATTTGCTGGGGCTGGGGCAGCTGCTGGGGTGCAGCTGGTCAGATTCTGGAGCAGAACCCAGGGTTATTGCTTCAGTGCAGTGGTCACTGAAGAAGGGCTTGAACGAGAGGTTTTTGCAGAGTGTGAGATGTTCTGAGCATTCTCTGTGCACTAAGGATGGATGGGCAGCTGGTTGAACATTTATGGATCCACTGCTCCAAATCAGATGGAACTTGTGGGCTGTGCTCAGAGATGTCACTGCCCTGGGCTCTCCCCTGTGAGGGAGCATGGTGGCAGACTGCAGGGGCCAGTGTGTATGTACTGACTAGAGACAACGTGAATTCAGATAAACAACTTCCCACCTCCTGCAGCACCTGTTCATTCGAGATGGTACGGAAATGCAGCATTACATCATTGTGGCAGCTAGAGTTCTGTGAAGCCGTGCTGATTCAGAATGACGATTACTGTTTAAATGCCCCCTTTCATGCCCTGAGCTGGCAATGCATATGGCTCAACCTAAGCAGCCAGGTGTGTGTTGTCCCCCTCCACAAGCTGGACGTCACGTCACTCATCTTGAGTTTCTTCTCACAGCCCTCTCTCGTGCCATCCCAGTGGTATGGGAACATCCGGCTGCTCTCAAACCCAAACTAAGCCTGCAGGAGGGCTGTAGCTCTGCGCAGGGAAGCAGGGCAGGGAGCAAAGCAAATGGTGTGGAAGGTGTAACTCTGGCTTGGCAGTGACCATGCTCTGCCGCAGGGCACCAGGGATCCTCCTGGGCAGTCAGTGGCCATTCAGCTCCCAGCAGGCTACAGCTGCATTAATCAGTCAGAAGGTGCTCTCAAGTTATAGTCAAAACTTGTACATTTTATTCCCAGTTCACAGGGTTATTTGCACAGATGGAACACAAAACTCAAGAAGAAAGGATGTGTATGAATAAAACATTAGCATCTCTTGATCAAACACGCTACAGGGTACAGAGTCTCCCCTTCCTAGAATAGTTGCCAGTAAGAGCATCTTCAGACAAATACCATAGCAATGGACTACAGAGTTCAGCAAGTTACAAGGTAAATGAAGAAAACCAGCAATTATCAATGGGTGACTACGTCCTAAAAATGTGTAGATTTATCCCTTGGTACTTTTCAAAATGTTAATGTGCCACAGCCCTGCCGAAACCTCAGCAGCAGTGCTGTGATGGGTCAGCCCAACTGCCTTTCTCTGAATGTGGTTCAAGCTGTTACCCCAGACTGAACAGAAAGGGCGGGAAAAAAAAGCTCTTTTCAAGAAGAGAGCTCAAAATAACATTTAAATTCAAAATTTCCACTTTGAATAAAGCCATTGTACTGTACATTTAAACATCTGTAAAAGACATAGAAAGGATCACATTGAGCTTTTAGAGACCAGGCTATTGTAGTCCCTAATTTAAACACTCAGCTACTTAACCACTAAATTTAAGATTTTTCATTATAACTTGGGTGCAATGACTTTGGGTGAAAAAGGAGTTCCAATAGAGCCTTCTGTTACTCCTGAGAAAGCAATCCACTGCTGGTATTTTGGGGCACAGCTATTACTTTCAGCAGAATTTTTACACACTACAATTCTACAAGTTTTGCAGGAATGACACACTAATTCATACCACAGAAAAACAGAATTCCCACCGTTCTTGAGACTCCAAAAGAAAGATGCCTACACACGATCTTTTGTAGCCTGCGTGTCCTCACATTTCAGCTGGGCGCACCCTGCAGGCAGTGTGCACACAATAGGCCCCTGCTGTTTTAGAGCAGACTGGGACCCCTGCACCAAGCAAGATGTTATCTAGATGGGCTGTGGCTGGACTCGTATTCTGGACTTGCACCAATGCGTCAACATTCCCTGCCCTTTTGCCACATCCTGCTAACTCGTCCCCAACTGAAAGGCCCACAGAACAGCTTCTTCACAATTTTTCCATGGGAGCAAGAACTAGGACAACATCTTTATTCATGCACTCTTGAAACATCGTGGGTTTGTGTTCGGCTTTTCTGGCTTGTTCATATACACAAGTCAAGTCAAAGTTTAGTCCTACCTCTGGGAGAGAAAGAAAGAACCATCAGAACTGGCAGATACTGCATCACACTTGCAATGAACTGGATTTTCAAAACAAAAAAACACTTTAAACTGTGCTATACATCAACGTCGAGGCACACAACACAAGGACATGCGGACACAATAGCTCAGGTGTGGCCCCTGCTACCCTGCAGTCTCACATTGGAACCGCAACCTGGACACATGGATGTTCCCTCCCCACCCCGTCCCAGCTGTGACTCTGGCTGGACTGGCAAGAGCATTGGTTACAGCAAGCCCCTTCCCACCACACAGCCAGGACTGTCCCTCAGCAGGACTTTGCTCTGCACAACTCTTTACGCATGCTGGGTGGGGTTTCTGCTGTTTTTACATCAGCTCAGCTTACAAAAGCCAAGAGCAGGGGTTGTCAAAGCAATTAAGTGCTTTTCAGAACTGTTTTTGTTCAGTGGCATAAGAACCACCAGTGGTAAATACCATGCTCAAATCCCAAACACCATCAGTTTTACCACTTCCTAGAGACCCCCTACTGACACAATTTTTGATATGGCAAATATAAATTGATAAGGTGATACTAGAAATTCGTTTCTATATGAATCTTCAACTGCTGTATTTTTAAGCAGCCGATAGCCTTGATGATAATATCTGAACTATGACCATAAAGGAACTCCATCCAGCAATAATGAAATTTAATGGAAAAGAAATGTCAACAGATTAGACTAAAAGATATGCTTGTCATGCTGCTTTTGTCCAGTATCCCTTTTAGAATGTGAAATGACATTTGTTTGGACATTAAATAATAAATTCGACTGAAATATCACAGTAAGGACTTTACTCCACAAGGGGTGCATAGCTCTACTCCTAACCATGCTCTGGAGTCCAATTCTAAAACTACAATAATTCCAGTGGATCAGTATTTCCTTCATTTTTTTATTACAGCATGTTTGCTAAATTTACAGCAAGCAGAAAATAAGCTGGGTCTTTAGTTATTTTGATCAAAACATTGATGTTTTAAAGGTAGTACACAATATTTGTTAAAAAGAACATATAAAAATACCTTTTTAGAAGCTCTATAAGAAAGGAAATACAAAGTTTAATCCCACAACTTTCCTCTGCTAGAGCTGCACACTACTGCTACAGTTTTAAATAGACTTTTTGCTGTTTTTAAACTATACATCCAGGAAAGTCTACAAAATTAAAGGAACGTGCATATAAATGATTGCATAGCAGAACAAGAACATTAACTGCAAACAGTAAAGAAAAGGTTAGAAATACTATCAAATGTACAAAGATTCTAGGATCAACCCCCTAAGCACGTTCTGCTGTCAATATTTAAAAGCCATCTGCATTTCATCAAAGGCCCGGCTGAAAACACTAAAGCCAAAACCTAGAACATTTCTCTAAAAAGGAATTTTTGAAATAAATGTCTCTATATGCTACTACATAGGACAGTGAGGAACACTGGGTGTTTGATGCTGGCTTTGGAAGGGAAATAGAAAAATGCCAGAAGCCATTTTCATAACAAAGTATCTTGCCTTCTAGAGAAATACTGGTAAGATTACACACTGGTTATTTTTCACATTTGATTTACTAAATATACTGTATTAGTGATAAACTAAATAGCTAGAGATGCAGCTCTTGTTCATATCCAACTTCAAACATTTGTTCTTAAGTAAAATGAAATCTAGTAACCAAACCACTATCCATTCTGAGGAAGAAGTGATTCAGACTTGCTTGACCAATACTTTTTGACATGTAAAAGCAAGCCTTTGTTACTCAGGAAGAGAGATGTCTACGGTTTTATACCTATGAATACACCAACCAACCACAGGAGTAATTGGCATAAAAGTTTAGTTCTTATATACTGTACACACACAACTCGAAACAATCTACTTGTATCTAACAGCAGGAAAACTAAGCAATTTTATGGTTAACTGCTCACTAAAATTTAGGATACAAAAACTGCATAAAACGTACACACAACCTAATATTCAGTTGCTCTGCCACTTGCTGAAATTTGAATTTAATTTTCTATTTCAAGTTGTTTTTCCTTCACACATTCAGAACTAGCAGCCAGGTAAAAGCAGTGACACCTCTACTCTGACAAGTCATGACACTACACAATCTCTGAATGAGTTTCAAAGACCAACTCTCTCCCCATGTTATACAAGTAACATTAGTACCATCTTGCCAGATGGCAAGGTAAAAGGAAATCTCAACATGCTCTCTCCACAGAGCTCCATTTGCCAACCGACTTGAGTCAGTGGGCACAGAGAACATGAAACCTGCCTTGGAATAAGGGAAACACAAAACTGCCGGTCTGCATTTCACAGCAGTCAGGACTGCACTACATCTGTCCAGTTCTCTGCTGTATCACAAAGTTTAGCATTAAAGAACAAGTTAAACAGCTGGTTTAACTGTTCAGCACAAAGTGGTACCACGCTCTCTATGGGTGTGATGTTTTTAATAGGACAATGTTGCAAGTTACGATAAATCAAGTCATCACTGATATCTAAGCATTAAAAATGCAAATCTTTACAAAAATATACATAGAGACACCACAACCAGATCAGAGCTGCCCATGACATTTAACCAACTGGATGTTCTCTCTCTCTCTCTCTCCCTCTCTTACTTGCTCTCAGTGGCTTCTCAACATTGTTTTAATTTTAACCATTGTTGGCTACAGGGAAATCTGACAAAGAAAGTATTTTTTTAGCACTGCTGCAACATCATATTCCTGATAATTTAAGTAAACTGAACTGTGTGTAAATGAATCTTACATGCCTAAACCCAACATGGATACACTGTTAGTGGCCACTGGACTTGGGACTAGTCCATGACCTTGATCTGGATTTTGACCTAGATCTAGAATGTGATCTTGACTGTGATTTGGATCTAGCTGGTTCTTTTTTTCTCGACTCCTTTTCATATCTTGAGCTGGACTTATAATGTGTTTTAGGATCTGTTTTAGAGGTGCCTCTAGATTTGGTGTGAGATGCAGACCTAGACCGTGATTTAGCCTTCATTTCTTTCTTGGGCTGTGACTTGGATCGTGATCTTGAATTGGACTTAGATCTTGAAAAAGATCGATTGCGGTGTTTGAACCTATCAGAATAAAGGGGAGAGAGGAGATTTGAATGTAAAAACGCTATTCTTAGACATCTAGTACATTAAAATATTGTTTACCGTTTTTTTTTTTTCAGGAGAAACTTTTACAACCTATAGTTAAAGGAATACAGTGATCTAGTTTTCAATTTAAAAGGAGTAAAAAAATTTTACCTATCGTTGTCCGAATGGCTTCTGCTACGACGAGGTCTTCCAGTAGGTCTGCTGCTAAAAAGGTGTATCAGAAAAAGTAAATGGTGATGAATGCTGAACATATGTACGCAAATGCTTAATAAATTAATCAGGTTGTACATTTGCTTTTAGTTGTTATCAAATGAAGCACAGAATAATTTCACTCAATATTTGATTTGATGTAGCATGCGCAATTCATAACTTCCACCAGTGATTACAAAGTGAGTACAGAAAAAGATTACTCAAAGTTTTAACAAATAGTGTGGTTTCTCCTCTGACCAACTCCATGCAGTTCAAGCCAAACACTACACTTACTTTCTGGGACTGTACGATCTTCTGTAGCTGTAATCAAAAGAACGACTTCTAGACCGTCTCCTTTCATAACTCCGACTTCTAGATCGCCTGTATCTGTCATAGTCGTCGTAACGAGAAGAACTGTATAGGTTTCTCCCTTCCTTGGCTTTCATTTGGTTTGGTGCTGTAAAATAAATAGAAATATTTAACATTTTAAGTTAAAAAAGATGCCCTACTTTCCCTTTAGTGACACTACTGATCCATATATTTGGTATTTAGCAGGAAGACCAATTCATGATTCTAGCAGGCATGTTTATGAAAAAGACAGATGAGAGATTGCTGTACGCTACCTGCTTTTTGCTGCTTTAACCGCTGAACAAAAATTAATGCAGCCTTGTGGGCATTACAAATCTAGAAACAATAATAAAAAACAACACCCCAAAGTAGTTAGAACTAATGTTGCATAAAACCAAAACACAGAACTGGCTAAGGTGATCCCAGGCCACCTGGAAACTCCTGACAGGCCAAACCTGTGACAGAAACATTCTAACACTCCTGAAATTATACAAAAAGTGAACTCTAACAGGGAATTTAACATCCATTTTCTTGATCACACAGCACCACACATTACATCTGATCCGCAGTTGTCTATAACAATTAAAGGAGCTTACACAGAAGCCGCCATGGAGGCTACATAAAGAAAAGTTTGATTCTAGAGTGGCCCCCTCAACAGAACGACGTGTGTTCACTTCATATCTTAGTTATCAAAATAATTAAGAATAATGAACTTATTAGTCTTCTGTTGTATCTTCGCTAAGCAGCACAGCTGTCTTTCCTTTGTACTAAACTCCATTCTCATTCAAACACAAAGACCAAGCATCTTAAACATACCACACTGTAAAGAACACTATGTAAATGCCTACAATTTCTATGTTTTAAGTGCTGTTCACAACCCTAAGGTAAATTTCATTAATCTTTGTTCAGAAACTTAGAAGAAATGTTTACGTACAGGGCAGAAGCTTGTCCCTCAGAGCATGTAATTTCGCTTAACTGCCATAAAAGCTGAATGCGTGCATTTGAGGGAAACCTAGACACTTAGGTTGTTTCTTTGATAGCTTTAACTGAGAGCTCTTTAAGGTGTTTTTTATTCCCAAGCAGCACACAAGTATCACAGTCCTGTTTTAGACCAACAAGTATGCGCTAGGTTTACCAACAGCATATTTTATTGTTGTGTAGTATCTGTATATGTCTTTAGTGAATGTGTATATCAATAACAAATGGAAAGGATTTAAGTTGTCTTTATAATTACCTGTTCAGAAAACAAGACAATGAAGATGTTACCTCAATCCTGGAAACTGGAATGCACTTGTAAATGTCAACACAGAATCACTAATATGCTTCAACACAACATAAACATTGCAAAACATTAAAACTCGGCTGCTCATTTTGACAGGGAGAACTTCCAACAGTGTTTCTGCAAAGAAAGCTTGGCAAAGCTGCACAGAAACCCCTCTAAAATCTTCAGCCAGCAGCAAGAGTCACATCATGGTAAGCGACCATTTCACTTAGATATCTGTTTCTAATTAAAATGAGTCTATTAATAGTTACTGGATAAAAAGTAAAACAAGTAAGAACACATCACAACAATTAATAGCACACATAATTTAGCCTGGCAATCAACTTTAATGCTAAAATAATAGCCTGATGAAATATATGCAAGGTACTTACTCTTCCGATCCCCCTGTGCAAACTGGATTTCTATTTGCCGACCACAAATCCATTTCCGATCCAAATTGTGGAGAGCATCTTCTGCATCACGGACATCTTCAAATGTGGCAAGTGTTAAGGTTCTTGGGAATTTGAGTAATTTACAGATTTGGTATTTAAAATAATAATAATTTTTAAAAATTGGTTATTTTTCCAATTTTACAAGGTTTTTTTTGTTTTAAGTCTTTTTAAAGTTCTTTTGGTCACACTACAGTACACACTAGATTTTTTTTTTTTAAATTAACTACCGGCTATCTAAGAACTCCCATAATAAAATTAAAATCTCATAATATGACCAGGAACTTATCCATCAGCAAGCAGTTGCTGTGTGATACTCTAACTTTTTCTTCTCCCACTTGTACTTTTGCAAGGAAAAAAACCAATTATATACATTCCGAAACACATTTGTTAATGGTCATTCAGTTGTCTCCACTACATAGACTAAAATTAAACCCTAGATCTTAAATGATGTTAGACACACCAGCAGTGAAAATTAACACGTCAAATAATTTTAGAACAGGGATAAAGCTTTCCTTTTTTTCAGCAAAAACAAATTTTAAATTTAAATCATGTTTGCAAGTCTGAGATCCAAGCACATGCTAAACCCCTGCCCCATCCGCTGAGTCAAGGGTTCGGTAGCAGAGACATTACTGGTTTTAATCCCCGAGACTGCAGTAGTTCACACCCCTTCTGCCAGCTTTGGGACCTGAAAGAACGAGCTGCCTTTCTCCTTGTAGCAACTCAGTTCATCATCAGCATTGTCTATACAGAAACTCAGCTATGGTTTAGTAGTGGGCACGTACAGTTGGACTCTATCTCAAAGGTCTTTCCAACCAAATGATTCTATGATTTTGTAGATATGTATCTTGATAAACCCAAGAATGAATGCACTTTCACTCAAGACCACAGTTACAATAGCACTCACAAGAGAAATACTGCAGGTTTTGCCAAGGGACCAAACCAGAATAATTCAAAGTTACTGCTTACGTGACAGACAGAAGAAAAACTGTAATTCTGTAGGATACATCAGGTATGACTCCTTTAATCTTGGCCACCATTCAACTTCATCTTGACCTTTAACTCTTTAAGTGCTTGTCAGAAGGACTTGTCATGAGATGCTTGGCCAAAAATGACAGATGGCTTTATCTTTTACTTTGAAAAACAACCTTTTCCCCCTTTTGTGGATAAAGCGAAGTTTTGTCTCCCATTATGGCTTGTCCTTCTTCCAGCTTTTCTTTATTTTTTCTTTTCCCAAACTGTCCCTTCTCTTCAAGCCTGATCCTTAAGAGGTCTTTGGCTTGTCTACTTGCCTCAATTGTTGAACTCTACTCTAAAGGTTCTTTCATGCTTTCTCTTTGGGGTCGCCATTACTGTACAGCTTTAAACTCTGAGGCAACAACAGAGGACAGTAAATTAGGGGACAATATTAAAGAAAGAGTTCACCTCATTTTTTTATACAGTCTGATTTTGATCAACTAATTCCAGTTTCCATTTTTTAAATTAACAGTGAATACCAGCCACAGTTTGCTAAGCAAAAATTTACTTACAAACCAGTGATAATAAAAACGTGTTAGACAATTTTAGGTCAGCGATAGATTTGCATTTAAATTATATAGTATTAATTTCAGTGACATAAGCAAGCTTTTATATTACTGGACTTGATTTAAATTTTGCAAAAAGGCAAAGAACAATTGAGAGAAGTTAATCTTCACAAATAATGAAAAACCACAATATCAGTAAGACACATTAGGTACAACACAAAAGTAAACTGCTTTTTTTAGATTTGTTACCTCTTACACAAACTTGAATTTCAAACTTCAACACCCCTCACTAATCAGCCATCTGAAGAAAGGATATTGAACGTAAGCAAATCCTCTGGGACGACGAGTGTAGAAATCAAGTGGAACGTATACATCCACTATAGGTCCATAACGACCAAACTCACGGCGCAAGTCTTCAGACCTAGAATATCACAAATATCTTACATGTTTTCTTCATTGTTTAAGGTGTTGCAGAACATCTACCAAATTAAAAGAAGAATAAAACCTACAATCAACATGTCCACCCACCCCTGCAGGAGCAACTGGTAGAGAATATGCACAGCAAAACATTTTTTTTGAAAAAAATGTTGAGCAACACACCAGGCTTTTCTGAAACATTCAGGACTCCGGATGCTCAAAATAGACCCTGACATTTTGATACCAATGTTTAGCACAGCTCTACAACAGGAGCGTGAGCTAAGAAGTGGTGCCTGTTGGTCAGTTCAGTGTAGGACATACTAGCAAAGATGGGCAGAGAGCGAAAAGGATCCAAGAGTTACTATTAAGTACCTCAGTAACTCTTGGCAATGATTTTGCAACATGCAAACATTAACTGTAAGATCCAAATAAACAGCATGAGAATAAACCAGTCACACAAACTCATTTCCATAGAATAATCAATACTCACAACCACATCAAATACAATGAAACTGTTGTGAGCCACTGAGGAAACCATTCATGCCCTCAGGACACCTTTTCCAGAGGTGGCTTTAAGAGAGCTGAGCACAAAACTGCTGACAGATCCACTTGGAACTACTGCTCTCCCCTCAACAGATAAGTTTCCTATTCACATCAGCTTCTTTACAGGTATCTTTGTGTCATTTGAGGATAATAACTTGTATGAGGAAGACTGATCTAATGTTATATTTGCGTGTTATGAAAGCATTACTACTATTCATTTCTTTCTTGTTGGTTGGGAAAGAATCTCCAGTGCAGTTAGTCAGTGACTGGGAAGGGAACTATGACAACCAACACCAAGATCTCACAATGAAACCAACCATAAGAACATCCCACTGAATCACAGGCTTACAGTGGAAGCCTCTATAGGATCCACATTACTTTGAAGAGTTTGGAAGCAACAGTACCCTCTGACTGCTCTTATAGAAAAAAAAATTGCTGGAAAACAGAAAAATCACATTAAAAAGTAAGACCACAATACAGTACTTAGTTCATGGAGTCATAGAATAGTTTGGGTTGGAAGGTATCTTAAGGATCATCTAGTTCCAACCCCCATGCCATAGGCAAGGACACCTCCCACTGGATCACGGGCTCCAAGCCCCATCCAACCTGGCCCCCAGGGATGGGGCCTCACCACTCTCATACTGTAGAAACTCTTCCTTCTCATAGCTAAGAAATTAATTCTATGCTGCCCACGCTACTGTTATTTGCTGAATAACTTTAATGCAAGCTGCCCTGGCAGCAAGTCTGGAAACTCACACCTGCTTTCACAGCGCTGGTCCCCGCAGGCGCTTCCCAAGCCCCGCAGCCCCAGCAGCGCTGCCCCACACGTGCGTTCCGCGGCTGACAAACACAAAAGCGACACCAGAGACGGAAAAAACAGACGGAGGAATCTATCGCCTCAACACAAGCATCTGAGCAACAGACAGGAGCCGCGCCACCCGCACTTTCCAACGCTTTTAAAGCCAATTTCGAAGCCATCCCCGCCGGCCGCGCGCCCGGGCCCCGCCGAGCGCCACCGCGACGCGATCGCTGCGGGAAGAAAGCGCCGCTCCCATCGCGCGGCTCCGGAGGCCGCGGCAATCGCCACACAACGGCCCGGCCGCGCCGCCGCCCCGCGCCGCTAGGGAACCGGCCCCGCGCGGGGGAAGTGGGGGGGGAGAGGCCCAGCCTCGCGCCACCGCCCCCTCGGCCCGGAGCCCGCCAAGGCGCGCGCGTGGCGCCGCTCACCGCGTGTCGTCGGCCACGTTCCGCACGAAGAGCGAAGTGTTGGGCGGGCGCAAGTAGCGGGACATGGCGGCGCGAGCGGCGGCGGCGCGGGCGCTGCGGAGCAGGCGGTGGGGCGACCCTGGGGGCTGCGCGCGCGCCGCCTCTCGCGAGACTCGCAAGACTCGCGCGCCGCTTCCGCCCCCGCCCCCCCTCCCTCCCCACCGCCGCGCATGCGCTCCCCGCACGCCGAGTGCGTGCGCGTGCGCAGAGGACGACCCTCGAGCCTCGGCGCGCGCGCGATGCCACGGGTTTTCCCGCCAAAAGAGGGGGTGTCGCGAGACGGTGGCGGCCCGAGCTGCTCGTTCGCGGGCTGGGAGCGCGCGGCCCGAGGTGCGAGAGGGGAGGCTTAGGCTGAACGTTGGGGAGTTTTCTTCACGGAAGGGTTTGTCAGAAGCTGAGTGAAAGCCGTGTGGATGCTGCTAGTGATAGGACAAGGTGTAAGGGGTGTAGGCTTGAGAGGGGCAGTTCTACACTGGATATAGTGAGAAATTTCTTCACTGTGAGAATAGTGAGGCACTGGTCCAGGTTGCCCAGAGCAGTGGTGGCTGCCCCATCTCTGGAGGTGTTCAAGACCAGGTTATTTGGGCCTTGGGCAGCCTGATCCAGTGGGAGGTGTCCCTACCCATCTCAGGGGTTGGAACTGGTCCCTTCCAGCCCAAACTTATATGATTCTGTGGGAGATGGTTTGGGCTGGTGCAGTCTTGGCTTCTGTCACTGCCCTGTTTTCACTCTTGTTTTTAATGGCTGAATATGAATTAAAACTGGTGGGTGAACACTGTTGTTTATATCCTGGAAGTCTCACAGTTGGAATTGCCTGGCTTCTCTACAGGTTTTGAATGGTGGATAAAGCTCCATCACTGACACAGAAGGTGTGTGTCCACTGTATGTGCTGCTCTTCAAAAAAAAAAGAAAATGGTGGTGGTTGCACACAGGTCTGCGTGCAGGTTTCTGCAGAAAAGAGGTAGAGGTCTCAGTGTTTTCTACGCTTTATAGTTGATGTGACTCTGCTAAGTATACTAGCAGGAGGATGTTTGCTGCTTTTTGCAATATATACACAGATCTGCTTACATGAGTCCTCAGAAGAAC
Source organism: Piaya cayana (assembly GCA_013389865.1). Taxonomy (NCBI): domain Eukaryota; kingdom Metazoa; phylum Chordata; class Aves; order Cuculiformes; family Coccyzidae; genus Piaya; species Piaya cayana. The sequence goes on from WAAB01006066.1 coordinate 312,796, forward strand.
ATGAAAGTGAAGTCAGTAAAGCACGTTAGAGACTGAAATTATGATGGTATTGCACGACATGGAGCAGCTATGCCAAAGGAGAAAATATTATTTCTGTAGGCGTTACATAAAACAATGGAATTGCCAGAGAACGGGGTTTGAGGTTTTTGAATTGGAAAGGAACAGTTTTGAACCAGATCCAAATAAGATTATAAATGCTCTCATGCAGTCCTTTGCAGAAAAAAAACCCCACTTGATTTTGTGGAAGAATGGATCCAGTACTACTGTCTGAGCCTGTAGGAGTTTGTAATCCAGAAATGATTGATTATTTTGGGCAGAGTTTGCACTCTGATCAAAATCTTCCAGGTTTTGACTGTTTCACATAAGGAACTGCAGTGAGTATTTCCCTTAAAGCCATGTGGCCCCGTGGCAGAAGAATGTTGTCATTGGGTTGAAAAGATTGGATGTGATTGTTGGAAATGTTAAATCACTGCAGTTGTAATGTAACCAAAGTATTCTTTTTAAGAATTTTTAGTGCTTCCGAGTTAAAATGGTTCAGCATTGGTTTGATTTCTGTAGGATTAGTGTGTATGTAGTTTTAGTTTGTAGTTTCTGCAATTTATGACTTAAACTGTGTCTGTGTACCAGTATTCGAGTTTTGAGTCTCTAGTAGTGTTCCATTGTGTAGTTAGCAGCAGTTACCCAGCAACTTCCAAACATAAATGTTTCAGGCTCTTATATGGTATTCTGCAGTATGGATGCTTTAAAGTAGCCTTCTCCCCGAGTTTTACCACTGCCTTGATTTCTGTTCTGTTTATCTTATTTCTGTGTAATTCACATGGAATTTAATTCAGTCTTCAGAAGTGCATTAGAATTACCTCTGCAGCAAAATGAGCACAAGAATACTTTGATGGTTACACTAGTTAAGCTCCCTGTGATTAGTGCCTTAACTCTGAGTAAGAATACACTTCCCAGAGTGTTATTAACCAAAACAGACCTCCACTCTCACATACCGTGCTTCTAGGTAAGGAAGATGTAGACTCGGTGCTCTTAACTGGAATCAAACATCCCCATGAGGGCTTTAAATGGCATAATCAGCCCAGCAGTGTTTTTCAGTGAAGTCTTACACCCTAGACCAATACTAACACACGTGCAGTGACTTCAGTAAGTGAAGTAGTACTGTTAATGTAATAGTTTGACCTAATCAGCAGTGAACAGAGGAATGGCTATAGGAATGGGTCCTGTGCATTTTATGCTTTGGTTGAGACATAATGTGAACAGAAACAGCCTCGTGTACTTGAGCTTCACAAAATGTGACAGGCAGGTATTTGGAGTAGGTTGCAAACTAGAAGTTTTAGTTCCCTTTGCTCTTGTAGTATCTCAATTCTGTTCAATTGTACTCTGTCGTGCTTCAGTTTGAGAGCAGTCATTCCTGTTACTGCTTTGTAATTGTTTGTGGCTTTTAAATACTTGGCAAAAACACAGTCTTACAAGAATGGAGTGTGATGCATGTGTGAAAGGAGAGCAGAAGTCATGATTATGTTCTGTACTATTTGTTCAGATAGCAAAGATATCACACCTTGTGGAAACCTTTATTTTAGGTATGTAAAGATGTCACAAGGTAATCTCTCTTTAAATTCTCTTGCTTCTTCTGACAAGTGTTGCTCCACCAACAGTCATAGTCTGTAGAAAGCAAAAGTGCATGACTTGTTTTTCATTTAGAGTTTAGGGGATCTATTTATAGCTAAGTGAACAGAAGTTTCTTAAATTCATGTATAAATCCATTTTATGCCACCAGAAAATGCATTTACAGTGCCTGCCTATAAATGTGCGTGTAATACTCATGCTAAATAATTTTCTTTTACAGAACTGGTTCCAAAGATGGAAAGCTAAATATAAATGCCATCCTCAACTAAATTTTATCACTCTGTTTTAAGAAGTATCATAGATACTGCAAGAAAGATCTGCTCCCTGTGATAGAAATCCACTGTTGTAAATACTCATGGGTTCTTTTGTGTGGAGCTTTGCTTACTTAATGTTCCAAAAATAGTTTGAGATACTCAAAATTATCTTTAGAAATTCTATGTCTGACACGTACAATTTGAATGTTGCTAGCTGTCATTCTTGTAGTAGTCTTTACCCAAGTGGACACTTCTTGGAAGCCTAATGAGCTTAACTCTACAGAGAAAAGCTCTTTGTCCATACCAAACAATTTATAACTAAAGAAATAACTTAGGAGAATTGTACGTGGAACAAGTGCATTGTACATTTCCAGGTTTTACTCAGCCTTTACTTTCTTTTCAGAGCCAGTGCTGGGGGTGGAAACACTGTTATAGTATTCTAGAGGGATTTATGAGGAGTCTTGCTGCAGTGTACTTGCCAGGTAAAACCATTCACGTGTTAGTGCCTAGAATTGACCCCAGAGCAGCAATAAAAAGATTTGTTAAGCAGGATGCATTAAATAAATGAGCAGTGTTCAAAGGAAAGCCATCTAGGACAATTTGATTTAATAAGAAAGAGGAATCATAAAGGATACTATTAGTATTTTCCAGTGGCTGTTGGTTGTTTTGAAAAATGAAAATTTTGTGTCTGCAGATTTTAACCACTTGTAAGGAATTCTACAAGTAATGTAGTAATCTGGGAGCCAGGATCTGTTTTAGGTCTTAAGCCAACCCTGAGAGCTAATCAGAACACTTTTTTCCTTCAGCATTTTTCATACTGTGTTGTTTTTCTAACACTTACCTCCACCATTTCACTTCCTTTGATTTCTTGCTCATGAGAGAATTTTTCTGCTTTGCACACAAGCTTCCCATTTACCATGTTCACAGTGCACTGTTGGGGCAGATTTAAAAGTTACGGAAATTTTTAGATTTTTAAATTCAATTTGAATAATAAGTAGGGGACTGCATAAATAGGAAATAAATTATACTGATGCTTCAAAAGCATATCTGCTAATTTAAACTGGAACCCACAGTGTTTTAACAAGAATTTTAGAAGAAAGGCTTCTTACTGTTGAAATACTGGAGACGTATGCTAATGGAGATAGTGCAAACAAGTGTCACTCATATACAGAAACTGAAGTGTAAGGATGAACAAAGAGATACTTGTGTTCCAGGAATATATTACCTTTAGCTTTCTGCCATCCATGGTAGTAATTTCAGCCTCTTTTCCAAGCGTAAATGAGTTTGTTACAGATTGCTTGGGTGTTTTTGATGTCACAATGAAGTCATCTCCTTTTTGTTTTATCTCAATAATAGGCTTAATATCCTTGGCGACTTTGATAAGGTCATCTGGCAATGCTGTAAAAAGACAAAAAAGGACTTTTTCTCTTATGAAGTAGTATGTTTATATGAAATAGCAAATTATTTTATCTGATAAAGGTGAAAAAGATACAAACCAGTAATAGAAACTGATGTCCAAGTTAAAAGACAAATCCTGTTTTGGATTCCTCATTCCTCTGTGGGTGTATTGTTCCATTCCATCTAGTCGGTGTAGATTTTGATACTATATTTGTTAATCTTGAGTCACAATATGTATTGTTTCTTTCAGTAAGGCTTGCCATGTGATGACATTTCTTCATGAGAAAACCCATGGGTCTCTAGCAGGATTTGAGAGTGTCATCTTTAGCAGTAGCGGGATTGGCTCAGGCTTCAAAATGTAGGACTAGGCTTTTCAACTGTAACTGAACTTTATTCTACTGAGCATCTCTTATATTTGTTTAAAAACCCCAATGTGGATTTTTTGCTGAGATTGTCAGGAGAGTAAGTGCATTTTTATCAATGTAGGCCCTTGCTAATTTCATTCCTTGCAGACTGCAAACAGGTATAACATTAATTGCTAATGTTCTGCAATGTGCCTGCACTGCTAATATCACCTTGGAAATCTGTGCATGTCACTGACAACTTATTTCTAGTTAAATGTATTTATAAAGTTGTGTGTTAATCAAACAAGTTGGTTTCTGATATACCTCCTTTTTCATGAGGAACTTGTGTTAAGATAGAGATTTGGGGGTTATCTATAATCTGTTAACATCATTTCTAAATTAGACAAAACAGACTTGATTAACGGGGCATAGTTTGTCATACAAACAAAAGAAAAGAAATATAGAAATACTGTAATAAAAGATGTCATGCAAAGGGCATGCTGCAGTCTGAGCAGGGTTTTTCAGAAGTAACTGGGCACTTACCAAGAGCTTTCAGAAACTCTTCATAGTTCTCTTGAGCATAGACCTGCCAGGTTCCGTTGAATGCCATTATGGATATTATAATGTAGTTTAGAGTGGTGGTGCTAGCAGGAAAGTGGGAGCTGTCTATGGCCACCCAGATGCTATTTAAGGAAAGGGAAAGGCCAGCCCAAGTTGTGAGATGATTGGCTAACTATTAACTGTGAAGTAGCAATTATTAATCATGTATTTGTCTTTAATGATCATAACCTCTAGTTCATTCTGCTTTGTAGAAGACTTACCTTGACCAGCTGCTTTGGGATGTTAGGTTTGTTGTGGATTACTGTGCTTGGTTAATTATTCATAACTGATGTAAAGAGTTGCATGGATTAATTTGTTTTCTTTTTGTTCACAACTTCCGTTTAATACAATTTCTGTGTTTTGGGTAGAATTCTTTAGATAAATAGCATAATTTACAATAGATGTGAGGTAATTGCTCTCTCACAGCAGGAACTTCCAAAATATCACTGTATTTTCTACTGTGGATCCTTGGACTGGTGGAAATAAAATCCACAGCTGTTTCTTCCAAAATTGTGGTCCTCATACTGCTTGAGGACAAGGAAAAGCATGTTGGAGTGGGTCAGTCAGTTATGACTTTATCCAGTAGATGTCACTGATGTGCATCTAAAGCTGTAATAGATTCAGTTCATTATTATTTTTTTAATCATCGGTGTGTACATAGCAGATTAATGGTAAAATACAGAACATTGCTTGGAAATTGAAATTAAAGAAGTAAATGGGAGGTGATTATTTTTCTTCTCATGAAGTGCACAAAGCATTCCTCACTCGTTAAAGCTTTTGAGTGAGATTCCTTGCTGTCTGTGCAGGCATGGCTGTTGATTTTGGAAGACATTCATTGTGTCTTGCAATTAGATTGCTTAGTTCAAATAGAGTCTGTACCCCAGAGGTAGGTGACCTTTATAAGTTAGCATTTATTACTCCATACTGGTCAGTGGTTCTATTTAAATATAAAACCAACGCCGAACTTCTTGCAAATTCACAACTTTTTTTTCGGTACGTAATTTTACAGAAAATTCACACACACGAAGAGCCAATTTTGTAATTACATATACGTATTATGATACTTGAGAAGCAAGGATGAGGTACTCATGATGATTAACACTTTTTACGTGTGGGGTGTAACTCCTGGCTCTAAATGGTACCTGTTTATATTGGAGTTATTCTAGGACATGGTTCATCCGTTTTACCATGGAATAATGGTAATAATGCCATCAGAAGGGCCTGCTTTTCTTCATTCACTGTAGAATGATTCTAGATAATCAGCTAAGCTCTCACATTTTAATATTAAATTTAATAATATAAATTATATACATTTAATTTTCAGTAACTGCCTTTGGTCAAGTGACTGGCAATCCTTTACAGGTTATCTGCGCTCATTTATGTTGACACTGGGAAGTGTCCCCTAGTTAACCAGGAAAAATACTGCTGTTGTGAGGACAGCTTATGCTCTTTTGTGGAGCTGAATAAGTGCTTTTACCTGGATGCCTGTATTAGGAGTACAGTAATTTTTTTTTAATCTGTCACTGACGCAGTGTTACTGGTAGAAGCTGCGAGTGTAGCTGTGGCTTCAGAGCAGTTGAGAGGCCACACTTCTTTTTACATCTGGAATAATCCAACATAACTAATAAACCGAAAAATCTCTTCTAATTCTAAAGAGCTTAGGTGCTCAGTAGAATGGAAGGAGCTAGGTCCGTCTTGGTAGCTGTCCGCTCAGTCCTTATGTGTAAATTTATTACTGCATGTCAGTGTGTTTAGAAGCTGAATGTGTTCCTCTGTAAAGAACCAGGCTTTGAAAACATCATTGCCTTGTTTTCTTCCCATGTGGCTTAGGTTTGTAAAGGGCTTTAATTCAGCACATACTTGGGAAATTCCTAACTTTCCACGCACAAGCCAACTGATTTCAGGACGAATGTACTTTACAACAGTCTGAGCCATCACCAAGCGTAAATGTTTAATATACACACACGAGCATTTGTCAGCCACAAAATAATCAGTAACACATAGTGATTTGATACAGAAAAACTCCGCCCAAAGCCTGGTTCTCGTTTGTGAATCCTCTGGTATTTCTCACAGGGACTTTCTAGGAGAAGGTTTCTCTGTAAGGTGAGCATGCCAGGTGCATGCACGCACACACATGCATGAGAATTGTTTCCTAACAACTACCATAAATACTTAAATATTGCTAACATAAAACCAGAGCCATGAGCCTGAACTCTAGAGCAGAGGTGCTGAAAGGCATCCAGAGGAGTTAAATTAATTTTAAATGTGATGAGACATAATTGACAAATTTGTTTAGGCTTTTTTAGTATAATCCCATCTGGGATTTACTCTTCTTCCATTCCTACTGGTATCTCTCCATGCTTATAGACACTGATGGTAACCTGCCCGATTTCAGAACCGTACTTGTTCTTGACATGGATGCTATATTTTCCAGTGTCTTCATTGCAGACTTTCTCTATGGTAATTGTGACAACTGTCCCCTTCACATCCATTTTGTAACGGTCTTTAAAGACTATAATCTTCTCATTTTTGAACCAAGTGATTTCGGGGTAAGGATCTCCAGATACACAGCAGGTTAAACATAGGGTCTGTTGTAAAACAGATAGTAGAAATAGATTATGAAGATAAAGTGAGCAATGAAATTCAGTTGATGAGAAATTAAGAAAAATAAAAATAAATTATGAGGGATTTTCAATGGATGAGATTCCATTGCTGTCCCCTCCTTTCCCCGATATCCTCCAATATAATCAGATTTAACCTGACAGAATTCACTGAGTTTGACTCATATTTGTGCTGCTGTCTTCTTATAGCTTCCGTACACTGTGAAGTGATACTTAAACAGGCAGGTAGTGAATTTGCAATTACCTGACAGGATTTTATTCTGCCTATGTACCAGTAAAGGGGAATGTGACTTGGAAATGTAAGCAGCAAGTTTATATGATGAGAAAATCAGGTCTGGTACCTAAAGGCCTTAGTCTGTTCCTCTGAAATGGGAAGACAGCAGACAGGATCTGGCTGTGAAACAGATCTAGGATGCAGTAATGTCTGCAACCTGGGAGAAAGGTTCTGTGCCACAAAGAGCACCTACATGTACAGAAGCACATGTGTATCTGGATGCACAGCAGTGGGGGGCTGATGGAACTGTGCTTTGGCCATTGCAGTAGCTCAGAAAAGCTACTGGGAACAGAGGAGGGGAAAACAAGTAATTTCCTCCCCATCAGTTATTCTTCTGTGTCTGTGCAAGGGCTAATTATACGAACAGTTACTCAATGTTACCTTGTCCTCCATGATGGTGGCAACATCTGGCAGACCTTGAACAACTCTGGCACGACCTAGGAATGAACAAATATAACCTTTTAGGTTTACTTATCAGCATACTACTTGGCTTTGTTCCATAGAAGGAGGGAAATTAATTTACTTACGCTTTTCTGCTACTGCTGCTTCCCTGAGAGAAAGAAAATTGTAGTGGTTTTATTTATTAGGTATTATATTCTCAGTACAGCATGTGACACTCAAAATAGTTTTAGCTGTGAAAATATGTAGGCAGCAACTTACTTTAGCCTTCTGTGCTCAGCCAGGGCATCTTCAAAGGCTGCAAGGAATGAAAATGTTTTAGGGAAAGTTGCTGTTTATTTCATTTAACTTGGTAGATTGAACATAATGCATCAATGTTGGGATTACAGGTATTTGTATGCACGAATCTGTGTGACTGTCATCTAGACAGTATCTATATCTGCCTTACAGAGGTATGAACCTATTTAAATACTAGTGAAATAAGTGAGATCTAGTACTCCTTTTCCAAAGAGAATTCCAGAGGACGAAAAAACCCTCTAACTTTGAACAGTTTGGAAAAGCCTTTGTAAACGTGAAGCCACATTCTTTTTTTCCTACGATGCCTGTAAGCTCTGGTGGCCTATGGAGGAATCTGACACATCCTAGGAGCAGCTGCCCGCCCACTCATCCTTTCCCAGGGAGCGCCTTACACTATGGCAGCAGGCTTTGCTGCTGTGCACTTCTCTCCCCTTGTTTCCTCTGACTTGTATGGGCACTTCACTGTCCTCCTTAACCCAATTTCCCAGCATGTTGTCATGGAACTGTGGCGCTGGCTCAGATAAAGAAGACGGGAGTGACTGCCTTTGATTTGAAGGAGTCTTGGAAAGCAGCTCAGGTGTATCTCATTCCCATGGCAGCAATGTTCGACTCAGATTACCTTGTCCAGACAAGTCAGTTGACAATCTGTGAGAGGTGTTCCCATCAAATAACATCAGGGTGTATTTTCCCCTATCTGCATCTGTGGGGTTCAGTATGTGAAGCCAGATCTGATTCATTGTGCTCCCAGCTTTCAGTCTGTCACGGCTTTCCAGTTGTTTTTCCCTAAATAAACAATATCATTGCAACAGTATTGTCTAGAGCTGTATGTATTGGAGTGATAACTTTTTAGGCCTATGCTGGTTAGAATAAGAGAGTGGGAGTTGGGACCTCACTGTTAATTTCATGAGGAATTATGTACTCAGTCACTTAAGAAAGTCTCATGGGGCATCTAGTACTTTTAGGCAGTTTGCCAAGACTCTACAAACTCTACAAAAGACCTCTTAGTTCTTACTTATAAACGAGATTAAATAGGATTTTGATGTTGAGTATTTGTAAGCATTCAGCCCTTTAACAATATTGAACATCAGCCCACTTATCAACCCACCTGTGCGTGTGGTGTCTAATAAAATACCATTTTTAAATGTTTTCAAGACATGAGGCTAAATTAGCTAGTGTTTGGAAATAATGTTGTGATGCTTGGGAGTATTTGTTATTCAGAGTGGGGAAACAGAGTGTTTTAGGAAGTACAAAGTAGTGGAAATAAAGAATTTGGAAAAAAACCCCAACCCTGTACTTCTTTCCTGTCTATAACAAAGGTGGCAGTAACTGAGCAGTACCTTTGTGACCTTAAACACATTGTTATTAGTGTAGTAAAGTTGGTCACTCTTAATTATTTCTGCAAAGCAACAATAAGAATAGCATGACTGCTTACTTTGGAATTCCCAGACATGCTTCAGGATGCAGATTGAATTGTATTTTTCAGTCCTTATTTGGACAAACTTGCCATTGTGTTGAAAAGCTGTGGGTTCAATCCCAGTGTGTTTAATTTTGATGATAACAAGTTACACGTGACTCCAGAAGCCTTGCAAATATCTTTTTGGGACTTACTTGTGATACCAGGTTGCTTTCATGTAGTCGGTGTAGTACTTCACATCTGTGTGGATTTTGATGCCTTCTTCAGTAGGGTGAATTTTCAGAGGTGTAGCAGAAAGAGCTAACAGTGTAATTGAAAGACTGACATTGAGGAGGACATTCAAGAGTGGACAATTTGATACGTTACACAAACGAAATCCCAAGCAGCCTATTAACATTTCTCTCTGGACAACATGGCTAGCTGAAAGCAGGATGGTATTCTGCCTCCTGAAGCCCCCAGGTCTTTTAGAAGCTGGCAGGAAAATGTCAGCGTCTTTTCTAGAGACTTGGGTCTGGAATACATATCTCATAGACAGAAATAGTGCAACTTGGCCAAATTCACATGGCAAGTGATGTGACAAGGAGCAGGCTACTGGCACATAAAGCTCACAGAATTAATTTGTAAGTGCAGAGGGTTTTATATCCCTGGGTTTATTTAGTGACCATCCTCCTTGAGAGTCTGAAGGTTCTTCTAACACTAAATAAATAGTAAAGGGTGGTGGTGTATGTGATCCAAACCTGGGGACAGCTACTGATCAGTTTGCTCTGATCGTGGCACCCCACCTTTCTCCCCTTTCATTATTACTCATGAGAAAATGACATACCACTGATCCTGCACAGCTCCTTGAGAAGATCTTCAAAGGCTGCAAAGACATAAAGACTTTAAGTGTCTATAAATTTGGGAAATTACGTCTGATCTGATTGATGCTGAGTTGAAGGGACTGAAACATTGCTGAGCTTTTAAATGTGGTTCTTGATAGAATTTATAATGCAGTCATAGCTTGATAAATTACTATATATGTAAATGAGACAGTCTCATTTCTTTTTGTGTCAGACCTCATACCTATACATATATATAATATATATTTATGTGCTGCTGTGGATCAGGAAACTCTACATTTGACCAGTAACTTTTAATGCAGGTGTAATCCCTGTAAGAGCATGTGAGTGCAATGGTAATTAATAACGTGGCAGAAAGTTATGGAATTGTTTTTAAATCCAAAATTAATCCGAGGCAGAGGTGTGAATGTGTATTACTGTCTGATGGAAGGTTCTTTTACCTCCTTTTACAAGATCAAGTTTGGTGTAGTCCTCTCCTCGATCATCTGCAACAAGTGCTTTGTATTGGCCCTCATCTGCTTTGGTTATCTAGCAAATACACATGTACATATGAAATATTTATTAAAAAAATACAAACCAAACCCCTAAACCAAATCTCCCCCCTCCCCCTGAAATTTCACATGTCAACAAAATAAGGCAGGACTTGGAAAAGAGAGGAAAAGCTGAGATTTTCTCTTCCCTCCCAGTGAATTTGGCTGGTTTGATCAGAAATGAGGACAAAAAAGGCAGTTCTACCCCGAGCCTCTTTTAAAAGGTTAGAATGGGCTCTGGTTCATTCTGAATTGATATGCAGCCAGTTACTGAGAGTTAATGTCTCAGCTTTTGTCTCTAGTCGCTCTGTACCACTGTTTGTGCCCTCAGTGGTGTAAGGTGCAGGTATATCTGGGACTCAGTGATGGCAAATGCCCTTTGCTTGATAAATTTTCCTTGTTTTGCCAATGCTGTTAATTTCCAGCCTGCAGTGTTCCTGCTGGTCCTCAGGCCTGTGTGTGCAGCAATTCCTGTTCACATACATTTATCTACTTGTTTTCTACAGGTGATTCAGCTGCTTGAAATTAAAGTGAAAAATCAAACCCCAACAATATTCACATTAGCCGAGAGCAGGGATTGCACTAAAACTCATCTGTGTTTTTTTGCGTTTCATGCAATCACCCAAGCCTGTGAGTTGCTTTATATTTTTCACCTTTTTAATACGAAGAGTTCCTATCCCAGTCTGTGGATCAAACGCACCGCCTGCTTGTACTTTCTTATTGAAGAACCATTGGAAGCTGGTGTCCTTTCTCAGGTTTGTTGCCTGTTGGAAGTCAACATTTGGAAGTCAGGATCCCAAAGACATTTTATTTCTGAATACCTTCTAGTATGGACCATTACTGGCATTAGAACATAGATGCAGAATCTTAGAAACTTATTTATTTAAATTTTTGTCCAAGACATACTATCTTAACTTTCAATGGTCTGCAAATCAGCATTTGGATGAGCACTGTTCATCTACCCATCTAAAAAGGAATTCAGACTGCATTTGTATCACCCAGCTGTATGTACCTTGCAGGTAAGGAGTGCTTCACAGTTCTCAGTAACTTTCCATTTCAAATTCTCTATAAAATGTGGACCTGTAAAAGAAAATACATCTTTTGTAATTATTTCCACAGCTCTGGAGAGTTGTCTAGAGCAACATCTCCATCTAGTGGCCAATACCAGCACTCAGGTTTGCAAAGAGTGCTTCACGGTGCTGTTTTGCATGCAGTTAGCGCCGAGGTTTAGAGCATGTAATTATTGCTGGCTGTTCAATGTCCTTAGGTAGCTTGTCGTTGTTGAGGAATCCTATCACAAAACGTAGCTAATCGGGCTGCCTAACCAGTCCTTTGTGACTCCACTTTGTAGGAGTCAATAGAGATTTCCCAGGTGAATTGCAATAACGTAGAAAAGCCACGTGCTTTCTGATTTTCCTCCTGGTTCTGGGAGGGTAAACCGGGGGGCACATTACTTCATAAACACTTTCATCTTACCCTCAGTGTCTCTGAGGACAGGAGTCCAGGCCTGTAGTTTAGTGAGGTGTCACGTTTGTTAGTAAGTGAATATTTGTAATAGAGTATTTTGATTCTTAAGAGTGGGGCAGACTGTCTCAAAATATGGAATCTTATCTGAGTGTATTCATCAGCTTAAATAACACACTTGAAAAATATTATAGAGAAAAGGATTTAGAGCACTCAGTGAAATGGCTTCGCTCAAGTTTTGCCATCCTGTTAGCAAGTCATTAACCTTCAGCTTTTCTTACCCTGCATTTTCTTCCATCCTCTCCGTTTTGCGTCCGCCTCTTCTGCAACTTTAGCAAAATCTATGAGAACACCAATGGTCAAAGTCAACAACCACTTGGTATTTCTCAGTGTAACACTTAAGAAGTTTCTGAATAACATAAAAGTTATTGTCACTAGGGTTGTGACATTTGTTTATAAGATATCTCTGGTCCAAATTACCTTCCCCCTGAGCAGATCAGTGGCATCATTCTGTCATTGTGCTGTTTTATCAGAACCTAACATTTATTTTTATTAAAACAAGAGTTTATTAAAAGGAAAGACTATTAGGTGTTTAGGAAATTAAATAGGAGCTTTGGCCATACAAAAATGTGGGCTAGAAACCCTGAACTTAAAATATTTAAGAAACACACAGGAATTCTAAAAGAATTTCTCTGTTTTGGACAACCACATGTAACTTTAGTTCTCTCTCTTTCCTTCCTTGTTGTAAAGAAAAATGGGCACTTTAAGAGAACGATTAATCAAACTTATTTTATTTCCTGGACTTAGCACGCCTGAATCACTCTATAAAAGTGCCTGTGTTGTCCACTGGTTGTAAAGGGAGTCATTAGCATTTTTTAGACACTTCCCATTCAAAAAGTTTGGAAGCTTTAGGGTGCTTGAAAGCAAACTGCAAGAACTGAGAATAGAGATGAACACTTTATGGGAAGTATTTGAATTAATATCTTGTTACTTTTCAATTTTGATTTAATTAAAAAAGTCTCTCTGTAATGGCAGTTATAAGGACCCTGTATGTTTCTCATTCAGCTTTCTTTCAGTACAATTGGCACTGGTTTCTTTATTGTGTTCAGTCCCTGTCCTGAGATTGTGTTCTGTCCCTGTCCTGAGATAAATGAATACATGTGATAACATATGTCGTACTGTTTGCTGCCAAGACACAGTTTGCCATAGCAAGTTAATATGTAAAACATCTGAAAAAAATAACTAGCGTGTTACTGGATATTTTGCTTTAGCAAACCATTTTTATCATTAAGGACCCCATTTATAAGACCAAAAGCTTCAATTTATGTTAAAGAGAAATTCAAATAATTTCTTACATGATTCCTGGACTTTAAATGTGCACTAAAATAAACAACTTGTTCTTCCCATTCCCGGTGTGCCATTGTAACTATTGGAAATACTTTGGGGTCTTAAATACATAGAAAACTTTCCACTAAGCATGGCAATCTATATTTGATCCTGAATTTCCACTTACATTCATCCACAAGAGCTAGGGTGAATTGATTTTTAGCTTTTCCATCTTGCAGCTGAGCTGTGTACATCCCTTTATCGTCGTCACAGAAATCCTGGATTATCAGTTCTATGAGGCCTTTTCCTTTGACGAAGTTTATTTTATGTGTCTGTGTAAAACAAAGCAAATATCATAAATGGATTTTTTTCCACAGTACAACTGTTCCAAGGCCAGATCCTGGCACAGCATCTTCCACAACACTCAGACATTATGGTCCTTTTATATATGCACCCTCATAGCCGTCCCTCATCTTACAGGAGAAATGAAGTCAAAGCACTTGCATACGCTGTATTCTGGGACTCATTTGTTTATCTACGTAGATGCAGTAGAATTGCTTACTGCAGAACTTTTCTCTGGGAGAAAGTTTCTTCTAAAAGGTAACACAATACGGTTTTTTTGTGTTGGATATTGCAGAATTTTCAGCTTACCAGAATCTGTATGATTTTTAGTATAATAGAAGTCTTGCACTTCATTACACACCTGTGGCATGTAATTGCATATTTGGGCAATGATGAGTAATATTACCACCTCTTGACATTATGCACCTTCTATAGGTGCACCCCAAAACCTGCCAGATGCTTAAGCATAAGTATCATAATTATGCCTTGCTCGAAGAAATTATTATTGTGACAGAGCTGAACAGATACTTTGTAATGGTGCCTAACCATGTCAGTTCTCCAGAGCAGAAAAGACAGTTCTTGGAGCAAACAGAGCCCTCAATGAATTTGCTGTGAATTGTTTTAAAACCCCCTGACATTGCAATAACAGCTCTGAAATTCTTTGGCCTAGTCCTGTCCCTTTGTTTTGTCTGTTCTTGTTGTCTTGGCATTGCTGCACTGTATTTAACTGACAGGTGAGTGATTTATATTTTTCTTCATTCTTAACTGTGCTCCCCTCTGGTCCTGTCATTCTAAATACATTTAAAATATTATAAAATTAACTTAATATGGGAAGACAAGGAAGAGGCTAGGACATTTATTGAACACACCAGAAGGTGGAAGTTTACTGTAACACATGATACAGTGTTGTTTCTAGTGCCTTAGGCTGAGAAAATGAGATATATGTGCATTCAGTTCACAGAGATAGGGTGGAGAGCTTGCATCTTTGCCTGGTAGAGCAGAAGACGAATATCCTGTCTCATTGCGAGGGATGGCATTTCTTTAGTATCCATTCTAATGAGTTGAGTTTGTTCATTCAAGGCAAAGCTCTCCGCCCTGCCGCATGTGTATTACTAGGTGAATTACATGTAACTGAGGTTTGTTGTCAGAAAATTCCCCTATGAAAGGGAAGCCTCTGCTGCAGCAAGGTTTTCAGCGATAGCCTCTCAAGTGGGGGTGGATAACAGGAAATCTGGATAAGGAAGGGAAGTTCTCTGAGTGTTACCATGGAAGGTTTTGCTGCACAGAGGAAGATTACACTGTCTTTAACAGCAGGTGTGCTGCAGCCTCAACTCATTTGAGGATGGGGCAGCTTAAGAATCAGACAGTTTGGCTTTCTGCTCATGCATAGTGGAAAACCAAGCCCTAGTGCCTGCCAAAACCACACATCAAAATATCTGATGGGAACTGAGAAAGCTTGCTCTATCTCCCTGTCTGGCAGAGGGAAAGTAAATCAGAATTAAAACCAAAACAAAGCATACTGGAGTACTTGTAAGCTCCTTGTCATTGAAGATTAAATGCAGTTCCGCATTTAGTGACAGCTTTTCTACCTCCAACCACAGCCGCACTTCTCCTTTCTCCAAAATGTCAATGTTCCATCCAGATATCAGCTTGATCACTGGAAAATAAAGAGAACCACACAGGGGAATTCATAGGCAAACCACAGAATTTGGCTGAACCAGAGTTTATGCCTGGATTCTCCTTTCAGAGTCTGTATACGTAGCAGTGGCTTCTTACTGGTTCCACTTACGTGGGTTCCTGATTTCATGGCTACGTTTCAGTAGCTTGTCCAGATCTGAAACACAAAGAAAAGAAAAGTCATTTAGGTTAGTACAACTAAGCCAACTCAAATTCATTGTGTCAACTTCAATTATTTGTGTCAAGAAGGAGATAATAAGTACAAAACATCCCATAGGGAGGAGGACTAGGAAAGGTTGTGATGGTCATTCTTAGTTATGTCTTAATAAAGTGTTGGTTGTATCAGTTCAAGAAGCATGTTAAAGAAATTTTACATTGCTGTCATAGTATAACTCTGTGTGAAATCTGAACTGTAATGGAAAGATGACTTTCCAGGAGCATAGAATCTTTCCTTAGGGAACTGTAAAAGAAACTACCCTTGAGCCTTCAAGGAATGGGAAACATCTTTCTAATGATGCTAGTATTATGTTACTATTCCTCTGCAAGAAATTTTCCTTTAAAGTTCTAATATTAGAAAATTACGGCACATTAGATTTTTGTTCTTGTCAATTATTAGTCTTTACCTTCTTTTGTTAAAGTGCAGCTGGCAGAGATATCATCGTCTACATCCGTCACCTCCACTGAGTATATACCCAGATCCTTTTCAGAGGGGTCTTTCAGTATAAGCTTAGAACTTAAAAATAATAAAAATTATGTTTTCCTCCAAAATTATGCCTTCTATAACAGAATGCAATATATTTGACACATCTGGAACATCAAATACTGTGTTCATTGTCATTTACATGTAACACTGAGGAGCAAGGCAAAACTTTAGCAATATGATGGTTGATGCTTCCCTTTTGTGATCTGAAGGTTGCACTGAACACCCCATTTCATGGTCATGAGAGCTGAGAATCAGGAACAGATTTGCAGGAGTTCAGTAGAGTATATGTATTTTAACTGAATGCTGGAAGGAGAGGGAAACATTTGGCTTGATATTTTTCTCATTGGTTATTGTGTTCTTTAGTTGACAGTTGACTATTAATTTTTGCAACATGTGTAATCTACTCACGTATTGCCTCTCTCTTCAGCCTGAACTCTGTCAGAATCTGGTGGTCCTTCATAGTCCTTTGACCAGATAAATTCAGAGGAGTCATTCTTTTCAGGAGCTTCAAAAGCCATGTAAATGTATCCCTCTTTGTCAACCCCAAGTTCAATTTCATTTGTACCTGTATGATTATAAAAAAACAAGCCACAAAACTTTCCCTACCAAAACAGATCGGGGCTTGGACTCTGGGCGTCTAACTGAAACAATAATTAAAAAAACCAAACTCAACATGTACAGTTAAATTAATTTGGGCAGTTTGATTTGTCTGCCATTATTTTGACTGAGGTTTGTTCTTGCTCTCAAATACATAGATGGTCTTTCATAAAGCAGTTTTTTACTGGAATCACCATAGTATTTAGAAGCTCTCACAGTTCTAGTTTCATACCGGGTTTGGTTTTAGCTACCACAGGATCTGAGGGGAGTGAAGGAGGTCCAATGCCAGCCTTGTTCAGTGCTCTTACTCGGAAAATATAGCATTTCCCTGTCTCCAGTTCTGAAACCTGCAGGAAGCAGTGACAGGGGTTAATGTAAGACTAAATGAGGAGCAGCACTTGGATATTAAGTGCACATACAAACCTTCATATGGGTGGTGGCTACGAACTGCTTATTTATTTGTTTCCATTCCTCTGACCCTTCTTCACACACCTCTACATAATAGCCAGTGACCAGGCCTGCTCCTGTGTACAGTGGTGCTTCCCAGCACAGCATCAAGGACGTGTCTCGGACTTCAGTGCACCTCACATCATAGGGAGGGCCTGTTGAAAGGAGGGCAGGCTGTCAAACAGCAGCATTAACAAATGCATCAGGTGCACTTGGGTTTAGCGTGAGATAACAGAGCAGTTATGATAACAACTGAATAGTGGGTCTACAGGGAATGCTTTCTGTGCTAATTAACTGTAGAGGTAGGTTCTAGAAAAAAGTGTACATTGGCTTATTTCATGCTTTGGTGTGATATGCAAGGACATTATGGTATTAGATCCAGATTCTTTGTTCTCTGGAAATGGGTGCTTTATCTTTGTGAGGCAGAAATGAGAACCCATGTCTGACTTGGAACTTTGCTAGAAGTATTGGTGTGCTTTTCTGTAAGGAACCACCCTTATACGGATCCATAGTTTCCAGAAGCTCCTCGGATTCACGCAAGAGTGAGGGGATAACTGTTATACCCAGCAATTTTTTTCTGGCTGTTGTTTTTACATAAGAGATACCTGGTTCTGGCATTGTCCATTCTTCACATTTGAACAGGTCACTGACTTCAGACATTTCCCCAACACCAGCCATGTTCATTGCACAGGCACGGAATTCATACAAGTGACCTTCCTCAAGGTTGCTGACCTTTGGGTTCCAAAGTGAAATAGATTATTAGTGCAGCCGTGTGTGGTTGTGGTCTTGTGAGGGCAGGAAGACAGTTCTAGTCTAGAAAACAGCTTAACCCTTGTTATAGCTGCAGTTCCAACTGTGCTTAAAGGACAATATTATATCTAAAAAGAATACCGTGTAAACTCGCTGGGGGATTGGCTTGATATTGACTTCATGCCAATCTAGTTCAGATGCATCGTGCTGATCTAGGAAATAACCCAGAATCTTTGTTCCTCCCTTGTGCTTTGGGTGTTTCCAGCCAATGGTCATTTCAGCCTTCCCACAGTTTAGAAGAACAAACCCGTATGGTGCTGATGGACAAGCTGTACAGCACAGGGAGAGAGAAAACAAGGTATTGTTTGTTGCAGATTTGTGATCTAGGGATCAGGAAAAGAGATGTAGGTACAGGATAAACTGGGCTGAGGAAATCTCTATATGCTCATAGCAGATTTGATTCTATTTGTGTTAAGATCCCATAATACCAATTTTGCAGGGTAAAAGTACTTGAAAATTATCAGGTTCTTATTTGGAAGTCACAGGATGTTTCTTGCATGTTACTTCATGTTTTTTCTGATAGGAAAAATGGAAGCAGTGGGTTTGGTAAAATAGAGAAGATGGAGGGTTAGATACTGACTGATGTGGTTGGTAGGATTTTGTAATTATCCTGGAGTAATACATAGTAGTAAATTCAAGATAGCAGGATAACTGAGCGCTTAAAATGGTCACTTTTACCAGTACCGAATGAATCCTGAAAATGTAACATACTGCTAAGTCAAAATGCTAAGTGACTGTGTCCACCCTTAACAAGAATAATTAATGATGGAAGCTGCAGCATACAAGAAAACCAGTTCCTTGTTGCCTTCCTTTGCCTATCTGCCCAGCATTACTACCACTACATGTAATAGTAGCTATGCATGATAGGTACATTGGAGGGATTTGATTTGTGTGCATGTTACTTACCAATAGCTGCCCTTACAACAATAGGGTCTGTTTCTGGTGAGCTTTCGCTTAGTCCTGCCTCACTGACAGATTTCACACAGAAGACATATTCTTTTCCAGGCTGCAGACCAGGAACAGTAAATCTAGGAGAGCAAATGAGTATGTTTGTGTGTAACTGTTCAAAGTACAGGTAACCAACCAGTCTGTTGAACAGACAGCAATACATTTTAATAAGGCATTGTTACTTACAGAAGCATTATTTGCCATTACAAATTAAAGTGCACTGTGTCAGTGCAGTTCAAACAAATTAGACAGTAGGTATAGCTCAGATGGGGAAGTGTCACACTGCTGGCTGGTGGTATTGGTAGAATAAATAGGACTTTTCAGTGAACTTTGGTTGACATGTCACCCCCCACAGCTAGAGAGGTTTTCCAAAGTCTTTGTGTGACACCGACTTACTCTGCTGGAAAACAAGGAGAATACAGCATATGGTTCTGCTGGGGCCACAGTTTTTCTGCCTTCTGCAGATCCAGTCTATGAAGATACGTGCAGCCTTTGCTGTCAGTCTGGCTTTGGATGTAAAAGCGAGACTTTGAGTGATGCTTAATTCTAAAAGAGGATGTGGTGTTTGTGTGTGTGCGTGCCTTTGTGTGTGCAGTAAAGGCAGTTCTTTTTTTATCTGAAATAGGACTCCAATCATAAACAGAAGAATCCAAGTTCACAGAGAATCCAAGTTGGCACCCAGTCCTCTTCCAGTGGAGTATAATAGCTGGACTTACTCATTACATGTCACAGGCTTATTATTTACAGTTTGCCATTCCTCTGTTCCAGTCTCCCGACAGTATATGTAGTAGCCAAGAGGCTCCAGGCCATCCTTTAGCTTATCCCACTGCAAAACAACAGATGTCTTGGTGTCTCGGAAAGCTAAAACCTGAGATGGCGGTGGCAGAGGAGCTAAAATAAATAAATAAATAAATAACAGAGGAAAAAAATGAAAATTTAAAATTTATAAAGTAAAATATATATATATATAAGTGAGTTGACCTGTTTGATTTATTCAGCTTTTCCAGAGGTTTACTCCAAATTAGAGTGAAATACCACGCGCATTGTCCCAGTCTCCTGCCTGTGTTTTTATGTTGGGGTTTGCCATATCTCATACTTCTCTCCCTCACAGCCCATTGATTTCTGCAGGGTTACACTGACTTAATCTTCTCTGAAGTAGAGGAGAAGGGAGACTTGTATAGGAAGTCTCACATGACTCCACCATGAAATGGGACCTACTGCACTCCTTAGAAAAAATATAGGATGAATGGGCAGCGGGCAACTTTAGTGTGGGAGAGTGAAATAAGCTAAAGAGTTAGTGCTCGTCTCTTTTCACAGTGGAAACATGGGAGTGAGTCTTTGCATCTCTTAGTTGTCAGCCCAGTCCAGGAAAAATACAAAACAAATCAGGCCTGCAAAAACTGCTGTTCTGTCTGAAACCTCCAGAAACAGGCTTCTTCAGCAGTCCTGTTATCCAATCCAACACTGGTCTGTGTAGCTGCTCTTGCAGTGCTGGAGGCATACTTGAATTGAACAGGCTTCAACTGTCTCTTACTCTATTAAGTGTAACTCCCCCATCATTGCTTGGTTAGATTTACACTGCACCGACCAACTGCAAAGTAATTAAACAAGGATCTAAGGCTTTAAGAGATTTCCTGATATCAAAGCAACTGCTGCGTAATTATATACTATGAAGTTTCAAGGAAAGAGGGTAAGGGCACCCACGCATTGCTTCCATACTGCATCTCCTTTTCCATAGTGTTAGGGTAGAGCGTATTAAGGAAATAATTACCCAGTTTTGCTCCAGCAGTTACAGGCTCACTGGGCAGGGATGGCTCACTGATTCCATACTTGTTAACAGATCGCACGCGGAAACAGAATGGTTTTCCTTTAACAAGATCAAAAAGTGCAAATCTTGGGGAATTAACTGACATATCCAGATTAACCATTTGCCAGGAATTGCTGCCTGCAATTGACTGTAACAAAAAAGGTGATGATTTACCATTAATAGTGTAACGCCAGATTAAAATGCTCCTGAGTAATAACAAAACTGATCTTTACAGGAAAGTAGTTTTAAAAATAAACAAGAAAACCAAACAAAAAATGTAAATTATACATTCCTTGTTGATACACCCAAACTTTTCTTCCTTGGCAACAGAGGGCCCATTTGTGGCAGAAATGGTACAGCAGGTGGGAAATGAGTATGTATGAAAGGAAATCGATAGTAGACACTAATATAACAGCAAAATGCTTTGAGGGAACAGGAAGAACTGTTGTGCAGTTCTTCCCAGCTTTTCCACACTGAAGACCTGTCAGGCAGGAACACATTTTCCCTTAAAACTTTGCTACTGTTCAGTGATGTAAAACTTACTTGTTTATTCTTTGTTAATTATTACTACTTGAGGTGGTGTTAAGAGTCAAATAAACTGTGGAGCTGGAAAAGGCTGAGCAAGCCATTTTTGTGTCTGTAATTTTCCAGGTATTGAAACATGGAATAACCTTGCCTGTGCTCTAGACAGAAATAAGATATTCTGTTCTGCAGTTTCCCTTCTATGGAATATTATTTTCTTACCTTTTCCACATAATAATTCAGTGGCTCCCTGCCTCTTGGATCTGGTTCGTCCCAGGCCAAAGCCACGTAATCTTCTCTGACCTCACTTGCATGAACGTTCGTGGGTGGCAAGGGAGTTTTAATATGTTCTATGGAAAGTCAGAATAGGCTCTGCTTTAATTACAGCACAGTGGGAAATAAAGTTGTTTTAAAATGGATTATGTTTTCCAACTATAAAGTAAGGTTCTTCAATATGAAGGAGGAAATGTAAACCCTTTGGGTACATACAGGCAAACCAAGATTATTATAGAAGGCTCTGGTGTCCAGGACAGTTNGCAGAGGAGCTAAAATAAATAAATAAATAAATAACAGAGGAAAAAAATGAAAATTTAAAATTTATAAAGTAAAATATATATATATATAAGTGAGTTGACCTGTTTGATTTATTCAGCTTTTCCAGAGGTTTACTCCAAATTAGAGTGAAATACCACGCGCATTGTCCCAGTCTCCTGCCTGTGTTTTTATGTTGGGGTTTGCCATATCTCATACTTCTCTCCCTCACAGCCCATTGATTTCTGCAGGGTTACACTGACTTAATCTTCTCTGAAGTAGAGGAGAAGGGAGACTTGTATAGGAAGTCTCACATGACTCCACCATGAAATGGGACCTACTGCACTCCTTAGAAAAAATATAGGATGAATGGGCAGCGGGCAACTTTAGTGTGGGAGAGTGAAATAAGCTAAAGAGTTAGTGCTCGTCTCTTTTCACAGTGGAAACATGGGAGTGAGTCTTTGCATCTCTTAGTTGTCAGCCCAGTCCAGGAAAAATACAAAACAAATCAGGCCTGCAAAAACTGCTGTTCTGTCTGAAACCTCCAGAAACAGGCTTCTTCAGCAGTCCTGTTATCCAATCCAACACTGGTCTGTGTAGCTGCTCTTGCAGTGCTGGAGGCATACTTGAATTGAACAGGCTTCAACTGTCTCTTACTCTATTAAGTGTAACTCCCCCATCATTGCTTGGTTAGATTTACACTGCACCGACCAACTGCAAAGTAATTAAACAAGGATCTAAGGCTTTAAGAGATTTCCTGATATCAAAGCAACTGCTGCGTAATTATATACTATGAAGTTTCAAGGAAAGAGGGTAAGGGCACCCACGCATTGCTTCCATACTGCATCTCCTTTTCCATAGTGTTAGGGTAGAGCGTATTAAGGAAATAATTACCCAGTTTTGCTCCAGCAGTTACAGGCTCACTGGGCAGGGATGGCTCACTGATTCCATACTTGTTAACAGATCGCACGCGGAAACAGAATGGTTTTCCTTTAACAAGATCAAAAAGTGCAAATCTTGGGGAATTAACTGACATATCCAGATTAACCATTTGCCAGGAATTGCTGCCTGCAATTGACTGTAACAAAAAAGGTGATGATTTACCATTAATAGTGTAACGCCAGATTAAAATGCTCCTGAGTAATAACAAAACTGATCTTTACAGGAAAGTAGTTTTAAAAATAAACAAGAAAACCAAACAAAAAATGTAAATTATACATTCCTTGTTGATACACCCAAACTTTTCTTCCTTGGCAACAGAGGGCCCATTTGTGGCAGAAATGGTACAGCAGGTGGGAAATGAGTATGTATGAAAGGAAATCGATAGTAGACACTAATATAACAGCAAAATGCTTTGAGGGAACAGGAAGAACTGTTGTGCAGTTCTTCCCAGCTTTTCCACACTGAAGACCTGTCAGGCAGGAACACATTTTCCCTTAAAACTTTGCTACTGTTCAGTGATGTAAAACTTACTTGTTTATTCTTTGTTAATTATTACTACTTGAGGTGGTGTTAAGAGTCAAATAAACTGTGGAGCTGGAAAAGGCTGAGCAAGCCATTTTTGTGTCTGTAATTTTCCAGGTATTGAAACATGGAATAACCTTGCCTGTGCTCTAGACAGAAATAAGATATTCTGTTCTGCAGTTTCCCTTCTATGGAATATTATTTTCTTACCTTTTCCACATAATAATTCAGTGGCTCCCTGCCTCTTGGATCTGGTTCGTCCCAGGCCAAAGCCACGTAATCTTCTCTGACCTCACTTGCATGAACGTTCGTGGGTGGCAAGGGAGTTTTAATATGTTCTATGGAAAGTCAGAATAGGCTCTGCTTTAATTACAGCACAGTGGGAAATAAAGTTGTTTTAAAATGGATTATGTTTTCCAACTATAAAGTAAGGTTCTTCAATATGAAGGAGGAAATGTAAACCCTTTGGGTACATACAGGCAAACCAAGATTATTATAGAAGGCTCTGGTGTCCAGGACAGTTGCTGATTCCTGAGCAGCTTACAATGATCTTTCACCATGTATTTTCCTAAGTGCATTTTATCCAGAGTCACGTTATTACAGATTTCATTGTATAACAATCATTTCTCTCTGAGAGGACAGTCAGTATGCTTACCTTCTAGGTCATCCTTGAAAATTTCAATTGTCCTGCCTTCGTCATATGGAATAACTGCAATGTAATGCAGGGCAACATTAGCTGCTGAGAGAAGTTGCTTGGGCCTTCTCAAAAACGGCAGAGCACAGAACTGTGTCATTTTGTTATGTGTGTAATTGGATACATCTATTACATGTGCAATGAAATACTGATATGATATGATATGATAATGAAATTTTGATAGGAATGGTTGGACTCAATGATCCTGTGGGTCTCTTCCAACCTGGTTGTTCTGTGATTCTGTGAAATGTTGTTAACTGGTATTGTGATCATTTTCTGTTCAGACTATTACCAGTGTGTGTTCAGCAAAGGCATTGTAGTGATGTTTGTGAGTGTGGACAGTCTGGACACACTACCTTCAGTTCTGCCTGTGGCCCTACTTTGTACTTAGAGAAGATTGTCCTGGTTATAGTACAAACCTGTCACTCTCTTGTCCTTGCTGGGGTCATATGTCGTAACTGGATCACTGGATTTTGAAGGATGGCTTATGCCCTCTTTATTGACAGCCTTTACTCGGAACTGGTATGCCTGTCCTTCAGCAAGGCCCAAGACAGGGTACCTGCAGGTTGTCACAGGCCTGTCATTGCACGGGACCCAGTCCTCTGACCCAGCGATGCACCTGAAATGAACATAGCCCATGAACTTCCTTCCTGTTTTTTCCACAATATGATCATGTTTTTGTTTTTCACAAAGGTCATTAACATACAGACCTTTCAATATAGTATCCCAGGATCGGACTTCTTCCATTGTCACTGGGTGCTACCCAAGAGAGAATCAAGCAGTCTCTATTTACATCATGGCATTTTATGTTGAGGGGTGATCCAGGTGCACCAGCGGTTTCTGCTGCAGCATCTATGGAAACAACAAGGGATAATGGTTAGATTTTTTCTTCTCTGCACCAAAATTTTCATTCAGTAGCATAATTTTATGTGTGTAAGGACCTACATCCCAGTAACACAAGTTATATTTTCTAATGCCTAAGTCACTACAGAGAATAAGATTTAGACATTTTGATCCATGCACAAAACTGGGAGACATTTTCTTGTGAATGAGGTTGTGAATTCCTTTATGCTGAAGTATTAGGAAAGGATCTTTTGTACTAAGTAGGATAGAATCCTGTTTATACCTCTGACAAACACATAAGTGGTCTGCTCTTTATAT
This sequence comes from Piaya cayana, assembly GCA_013389865.1. NCBI lineage: Eukaryota > Metazoa > Chordata > Aves > Cuculiformes > Coccyzidae > Piaya > Piaya cayana. The sequence continues at coordinate 337,885 of WAAB01006066.1, forward strand.
CCATCCAGCAAGGGGACACGGATAGTGTAGAATCCCTCGTCTTCTTTGTAAACACAAGACACCGTCAGAGAAGCCTCCCAGTCTTCGTACTTCAGTTCCTGACATTCAGAGTTCTGCAGCAACTCCCCTGTAAAGCATGAGAAGACAAATTTCCAGCAGAATGACACAGAATATCCAAAAATTTTTTTCACTGTAGAACTGCTGGCTTTTCAAGCACTCGCTGCTTTCACTGTGTAGAACTAAGGCCCTCAAATTGTTCTTGTGAGCAGAACAATTGCTCTTTTTAACTACTCTTGTGTCATTACCTCCAAAACATTTTAGTGGTATCCTCCTTTTACAAATGAGAAAAATACATAAATTAAGTAATAACATCTGGTGCTTGAGAGGAGCTGAAAGCACCTCAAGAATCCCGAATTCTCATTCTCTTCTGTGAACATTGAAACACAACTATGAGTTCAAATGGTATTTTCCTATAGGTATATGTATATAAACTTAGCAGCTGCATACAAACCATCTCTGAACCAGGTAATGTCTCGTTGGTGTTCAAGTAAATCAGAAGAGAAGTAACAGGAGAGGGTGAAAGACTCCTTTTCTCTTGAAAATAAGGGTGTCAGAGGAAAAGCAAAATCTGCCTCCCTGGCCAGAAGGGATCCTATGAAATAAGAGTAGAAGTCAGCATGATAAAGAGGCTTCCCAGAGCCTTCCTCCTGATAGTATTTTTAGTGTTGTAGATTTAGAGTGCTCCCTGAGACTTGCAGTTTTCATGTGCAGTCAGGCTAATAGGAAAAGCTATAGCCCAGAAAGAAAGAATTAAATTGCTTCAGGTTATGAAAATAAAAGAAATAATAATAACGGTCATTTACTCACTTCTGTATATTTCTGAATCAAATCCTGACTCCTTTCCATAATACTCTGTAAGACAAGAAGAAAATATATTTAGGAACTCTAATACCATTGTTTATTTTCCCCTAAAAAAACACCCAAGGATGCTCAGCAAATGTTTTTCCCTCAAACAAGCTCTTAAGGTGAACCTTCAAAGTGTCATCATGTGGTAAAACATTAATGCATTTGGTGATGATCTTCACAAACAACTGAGGATGTGCCTATATAGGAAGACACTGTGGTAGTTCATGGAGCCGAGGGAAGTGTGTTCCCTATCAAATCACTTGTTTCAACAACCTACTTCAGTAGGGAAGTGTGTTTCCTTTTCAACAGCTGTGGATTCTTTGGAAGCATCATATGTGAATGAATGCTGGCCCACTGTGCCTGATGTGGCCTGTGGGAAGTGCTGGTGTCCCAGCACAAAATGAAATGATTTGGAGTGAAATCTAAGAACAGATGCTCTGAACACAGGATGAAATAGAAATATTTTCTAATAAGCTGGAAGAAATGCATAAAGAATAATGCCTAGTTTTTCAGTGAGTGAAGCTTGCTGGTATCAGAGCTGTCCCATAAGCAGAAGGTGAGGACTGAGTGTTAACAGCTGAACAGGAAAGAAATAGAAAGCACAAAGGGTAAAGCAAAGCCTCATGCCAGGTCCTGTGAGAACTGCAGCAATGTCTATAGGAAAAGGGAACTTCTTCTGTAGTAACCATAGATCCTTAGGCCCTTCCCTGGCATCAAGGGCATTCCAGACAGTGTGGGACCAGAAGAGATGCCAACAGCCTGCCTGAGGGATGAGGAATGTTTCCAGTAGAGGCAGGATTAAGGCTTTGGTGTAGTCTCTATTTTCAGAATGTTAAAAGCAAATAGCAAAAGGAGGAATCACGTTACTGGGATGGCATTAGACAGGGTCAAGAGAGAAGGAACAGTGGACCTCATCCACAACCACAGGAGCAATGTTTGGAAGCTGTTTGAAATGCTGTCAGACTGGATGAAGGACAGTTTAATGAGGCACTTGAAGGTGAAGAGAGCAGTCCCGTTCAAGGGTTTCTGTGCTCTTATTCTATCATCATGCTTGCTCTGATCCTAAAGGTGCTGATGGAAATTGGGAGGAGTATGTGATTATTGCTGTGGAATTTTTTTCAGACAGCTGCATCTGCTTTCCAGCAAAGGCCTAGTTCCTGAGTTCTGGACATAGCTTGAGAATGTTCATAGAAGGGAAGCATTGCATGCCTGGTAACTTCTGCTGTATTTTTGCTTCAGCGTAAGGGGAGTTAGGAATCTGGGAAGGCTTGCAAGTGAAGGTTTTCTGGGCTATTATACATACGCCTTTAGAACTGCTGTGTGCTACATATTTCCAGATATGCTGAATTTTGACATTGTTTAACTACTTGAAAGATATCATAAAAAATACACTTCTGCTATGACTCTGGAGTCACATTCATCTGTACACTTTTGTGTGCCCAAAGAGTAGTCAGGTGTGATGAAAACATGGCACGCAAAGAATAATGATGGTAACATAATCCATGACTGAGCCAAGAATCTATTAAAGCACTAACAGTAAAGATACTATCTAAATCAAAGAAGACATCTTCTATCAAAAAAAAAAGTAGATCCAGCTGGCTTTGCAATTTATTCAGTCAAAGAAACTCATCTCGTCAGGAACAGTAAGATGTCCAAAGCAAACCTGTTCCCTTCCTGTTCACCTGCTACCATTTGATTTACTCCCTTAACTCTGTCAGTCCCTCTGAAGTGGTGACTTGTCTGCCATTCTATCAGCAAGCTTTTTATGAAAAAATTGGGGGTTTTATATGTATGCATATACATACATGAGATGTGAACAGCTAAACTATAATCCTATGAAACTGCACTGCATACTTCTTAAAGCTTGCTATGTCTCCTTTTAATTACTGGTAGTTGACTTCCTTTGCCATATGTCTGGGTTTGGCTTGTGCACAATGTGTATCTGCAGAGCCTATGCCAGTTTTCTTAAGCACAGCACGGATGAGAGAAGAAAGCCTTGTATTTCATAGAATCATAGAATAACCAGGTTGGAAGAGACCCACCGGATCATCGAATCCAACCGTTCCTACCAAACACTAAACCATGCCCCTTAGGACCTTGTGCGCCTCGTCCACCTGTCCCTTAAACCCCTCTAGGGAAGGTGACGCAACTCTCTCCCTGGGTAGCCTGTTCCAGTGCCCAGTGACCCCGTCTGTGAAAATTTTTTTCCTAATGTCCAGCCTGAACCTCCCCTGGCAGAGCTTGAGGCCATTACCTCTCATCCTGTCCCCTGTCCCTTGGGAGAAGAGCCCAGCTCCCTCCTCTCCACAACCTCCTTTCAGCTAGTTGTAGAGAGTAAGGAAGTCTCCCCTCAGCCGCCTCTTCTCCAGGCTAAACACCCCCAGCTCTCTCAGCTGCTCCTCATAAGACTTGTTCTCCATCCCCTTCACCAGCTTTGTCGCACTTCTCTGGATTTGCTCTTGGTAATTACAGATTTAAGAGAAATATGGTGTTCCATGCAACAGTGACAGAGAAATCACTTTTAAAGCTGCGGTACTTGTTAAGCAGTTTCTAGCTTATCTTCAGAAATGCAACAGACTTTCTAAGCCTATTATGCATTTAACTGTATGGCTGTTTCATATCAGTCCAGAAGAAACAAGTGTCTAAATTTAGAACAATGTCAGCACAGTGGAAGGACAGCTGTGTCTATATGGAATCTAAAAGATTTTGCCTGAGCCCAGAAGAGACTGAGAAAGAGAATCCATTGTATCAGCCCTATACATTATTTCACCTGGTTGTGCTTTCCCCTCACTAAAAACTGAGAGAATTCTTCTCTCTTACTAACAGAGCACTCACTTCTTTCTCTGTTTCTACAGAGTGCTTGTATGTTCCTATCATATAATGTAAATCATAGAAAATATTTTGAAGAATGTACAGAATTTGTACACTTTTAAACCAAAGGAACATTTTCTACTTACTCCTGACAAGCACTGTAGCAAATGAATAAGCCTCGCCGTATTGATTCTTAACTTCAACACTATATTCAGCAGAATCTTCTATGGAGCACCTGGAAGAAAAACATTTCCCCTCCGTTTAGGTTTCAGTTATTGTTGATACTTCACAGGTCCAACTCCCCTTTAAGCCCAGAAGTTAGAAATGAATACTTGTTTTTCATCAAGAACCTGCTTTTTACATTCAGTTACAAGGATTACTTACACTTAGTGGTCAATTTGGTTTTTTCTTCCTTCACAGAAGCAAAACATTTCAAGTAATAAACTAGCAAAAGACCTGTGGAATGCTTGGTTCCACTGCAGATATTCATGTTTCCTTATTGCATGCATAATTCACAGTTTTTGAACTGTCATTCTGGTTTCATTGACCCATCATAAATCGCCACGGTATGTCTGCTCGAGCAGGGCTCTTAATGTGTGTGGCCTTACCCTGAATGAGAATGTTTTGGCCATACCTAAAAAGAGGAGCAAAGATAAATAAGGCTCTAAATTGTTTTAAGTTTGTTTTTTTTAAAATAACTCATGAACTGCTGTTGTGATTGCATCCTAGCTGCAAAGATTTAGCTCAGACACAATGCAGTAAAGTCAAGCAGGGTCAGATTCCAGAGAAATTATCTTTTTTTTGTTTCACATACACAAACTGGGAGTGTCAGGAGAGCAGGTCTTATTCAGCTGAAAAAACAGCTCAGACAAGAGCACACACATTACCTGCTGATGTGCAGGGTCAGCATCCCAAACTTGTTTTTTATCTTGTATTTTCCTGCTGAGGCAAGGCGAGGTTCAATACGAATTCCATTTTTAAACCTAGTTGAACACAAAGGAAACATGCCACTTAGGAAAGGATGGAGAAATCGACTGGTAATACTAGCACTTTAATTTAAAATTAACCACATCAGACACAACAGGGGTGCGACAGAAGACAGGAGTAGACACAATCCCCTCTTACAGGTCTCCTTGCAGCTACCTTAGATCCCCTCCCATAGACCTGTGTGTGCCCCTTGCCCAAGGCTGCTTGCACACTGCCTGGGGCAGTTTAGTGTTGGCTTGTCACTTCCTCCGCAGTTCAGTGCCCTGCTTTGCAGGTTATGTGAGGGAGTTTGAGCAGATGTCTCTCTCTTCCTTGTGCTCACTGTGAGTCTGCGTGGGGGCTCATATTCTCTTTGCTCTTTGAATAATTTTAAGAGGTTGATCTGGAAGGACACAGGACATCAGGAGCTCTGACAGCAGCAGAGCTGGCTGCCTACAAAGTCATTTGTAATCCAAATGTTTGCATACTTCAAACCTTCCATGGGAGTAACTGTTAATCACTCTAACAAATCGACCAAAGTACACTTTTCAAATTGGGTTGGTTTTTTTGAGGTGATCTTTCATTTATTCCTGTCACTCTGTTATTATTGGTAAATGCCACAGTCAGGCTCAGTACGTAATAGTTCATCTCCTGTGTTTGGTGAATATTGAAAGCTGAGTAAATGAAAGAGTTGGTTTGTGTTTTACAAACCCTAGAAGCCAGTTTAGTGCTGAAACTTGCATGGTATCCAAGGTAGCTAAGCTTTGATGATGGGGGGGTGGGGTGGGTGGGAGGGGGGGCGTGGGGGAGTGGTGATTTAGTGCTGGCAATAGATTCTGGTTTCTGAGACTTAAATCGCAAGTTTGCCCGCAGGACAGAGTGCAGCAGCAAGGGAAGCAGGGATATCTACGTGTATATCAGTCCTATCCCAGAAGGACACCCGCAGGACTGTCTGCCACCTCCAGGACCCACTGAATTCTTAATGTCTTTCCTGGTCCTAACAGAGGAATGAGGGAATTGAAAGTCTTTTCTGTGATTTCTGAAGTTGTCCGTTCCTTCTTTCTAGCCAGACACAGGTGTTACTCCTCTGGTTGCTTTGTGAGATGCACACACACTGTTAGGCACATGGGCAATGCGAGTCATTGCTATACACTGACATACCAAGTAACCTGCGGTGGTGGGGAAGCCAGGACTGTGCATGCCAGCTTCACTTCCATCCTCTCCCAGACCGTGTGTACTCTGAGGGGGATCCAGAACATAGGTGGTCGCCCCGAACGCTGCTCAATGTATTCCTTCTCTACACATGCCTTTTCTACAGCCTATGACAAGGATAGATTATGTAAAGGCAACAGAAAGGGACTGTGTTCTAATTATGCAAATTCTTTTACAAGAGACATGTGATAATGCATCAGTGGCAGGAATGTAAGGCCTTGTCCTTATTTCTAATTGTTTTGAGGTTATCTTGATTATGTTTTCTGTCCTCTCCAGAATGCTAGTTAGTCTTTGCAATTTTAATCCTGTTGGCATTTCTGGTACCAATAGAGATGTCTGATCTGACCTTCCTCCGAAGGGCCTTCCGGTCAGCTCTCATGCGCAGCAGTCTGCAGTTCTTAATAACCTCCTTTTCCAGCTTTTCCATGTCATTCCCAAACCAAACTCTCTTTTGCCCCCTCTGTTCTAGCTCTAGGATAGCAGTTTCTCTTCTTAGCTTGTAATCCCTGCAATAAAGGATGACAAAAGCCAACTGAATTTAGGACAATGCTTTTTATTTCATTTTTGTCTTGATTGTGGTTTTGTTGTACATATTTTTTACTAAATCAGAACAAATGTAAAGTTTGCATGTAGTATGCATATGAATGTCTGGCAATTCTGCCTCACAGGAACCCACAGCATGACCATGAGAGATAATACTTAAGTGGCACAAGAAGAGGACCCACTACCTGACCACTTTTAATCCTGATCAGGGAACTGGGAGAAGGATTAAAGAGAAAAGGAATATTGCTAACTACTCAGATTTGTCAGCCATCACAAAAGGATGAACAGCCACATTCATGGCCAAGATTTTCTGGGAAAGTGGGGAAGTTCTGTCTGTTACTAATTTATTAACCTGAGTGTTTTTTGCATTTGTTCCCATGAAGTCCGGTTTACCTTAAGCCCTTGTGTGTGAGCAGGGCAATATTACTCATTATCGCAGGTACCAGGGCAATAGAATTTTTTCCTGCATTTAATTAAGGTCTGGCATTTTTCATTTTAAAGGAAGAACCTCTTGACTGAACCTGCGCTTTTAGTGTCTGGTGGAATTGGTTGGAACCCGTGAACCCTTTTTGCAAAGGCAGTGTTGCATGCAGTGGTTTTATTTGAGTTATAATGATTTCTGACTTACTGTGGTATTTCAGAGGTCAAGGCAAGGGCAGCTGCTATCGATATCTCTGAAGGGCTGCAAGTCTCTTCCTCCTCACTTCCAGAGGCAGGTGCATGTAAAAGAATCCAGACAAAGCTCCATAACATGATAAGCTCAAAATTTAAGACATCTGTGAATGCTCAGTACCGAGTGCAGAGAGTCCCATCTGGACTCTTTTTACTTGGCCTTTCCCTGACTCTGTGGCTTACCTGGTTTTGAACTTTTTCTTTCTAGTCATGGAGATCATTTGCAAGCTCTGTTGCCTCTCCTCCTTTTGCTCCTCCTCTCTGTGGTGGAAGAAGGTTCGGGTTCCCATGCTGGGAAGTAAAAAATGACCTTTCTTGCTGGAATGAAATAAAACATAAAGTGACTTTTGAATAATACACTTTAACAGAATCTCTTCAAGTTATCATTAAGTCCTTGCTTTACTTTTTTGATTCAAGCGCCGTGGATGAAAGTTCACGCAATACTGTCATCCGTCATTCAAATTATTTCATGATGCTTCTGTGAAAAATAGGATCGGGGAAGAAATACATAGTCTTCAAAGGCTGCTTAAGCTGTAAAAGACCAGTAATTTTGTGGGTATATTTATTTCTCTAGGATTGATCTTATGCCCTAAATCTGGTGGTTATTCTTCCAGGGAGTTCTATTAGGTCAGATCCCCAATATAGCATGCAGACAAATGAGGAGCATCATGAGGAGAGAGATCAGAGGGATGTGGGAGATCAGGGACAAAATAATGTATGGAACATCAGATAGTGAGGTACAGAGAAGTTTTAGGAGATGAGCAGATTTGTATTCTGCAGTCGATATTGCAGGGGATGCTGTGATGCCAAGTAGCCTGTGACGTGCCACCCAGGTTGTGGTGGTTGCACTGTGCTCTGATGAGGCAACGCTGCTGATCCAAACACACAGGCTGTTTTGCAGGCATCACTTGGTGTCTGAGGTAGTGGAAAAACCCAAGTGAATTTTCTGGAATTAATACCGCAGTTGTCATTGCCAAAACAGAGCATGTCTTCAGCCTCTATTCCCATTTATGCATCTGGGCTGACAAGAGCAGTCAGTGTTCAGTATTTTAAGGGGGTGCTTTCTGCAGTTGTTTGAGTGCATCCTGAGAGACCAGTTATTTCTTTGTAGGTCTTTGAATAAGGTTAATAAATTGTAGGGAAAATGTTATTCTTAAAGGAGCTGCTCAGTAAACCACAGGGTTTTCCCTGGAGTAACCTTCCCAGAGGGATCCTGATCCTACCAGGGAGCACATGTCAGTGCTCTTGGCTCACATCATCTCCTGTATTCACTGCTGAAGAGTGAGGCTGTTGCTGCACCCTTTTTGCTGTGAATACGCACTGCACTGCTTTTAGGCACTGACTAATGAGTGGGCATTAAACAACAGTGAGTTTTAAAAGTGTTTCCCTCCTTATCTCCTACTGTCCTACAGTTTTTTCAGGAGCATGCAGTACAATCCTTAAACTGTTCAGATTCCCAACTTCTGAGAGGTTAAGTTACTTTATAAAAGCAGCATTGGTAATGCAATTGTTGCTGAATAATATTTGTTCAAACATACTCCTGAATCTTACCCTGGCTCATGTTCCATTACTCAAATTTTCCCTTGGCAGATTCTGTACCTGGATTTTAGTTTTACTGCTTTCTAATCCTAAAATTGATAAAAAATATGAACCCCTCAGCTTTTACTGCCGGTAGTAAAAAACCCAGTCTATGGAAAAGCACAGTTGTTATGATAAATGGAAAATATCCCAAAATGCAAAATAAAATACAGAATTATTACAATAATATTTCCTCAGTAGATATTAAATATGAAAGAAACAAAGGTATGTTGGCAAGTGTAAGAAAGAGAAAATAGAACAGGCTTTTATGGAAAAAATATCTTTGTACTTTCATAGAATACTGCTCTCTTCAGGACTATTCCAGCTGCAGAATGACTACTGGGCACCAGGACTTTGTTTCCAGGTTCACGAATAGTTACCGATCCAGATTAATTTTTAGTATATATTCTTTATTTTTCCATTTTCAGTGCTTTTTAATAATCTGATGTTTATGGTAGAGAAAGAGAGTTCTGATCTGCTAGAATCTATACTTTTCAATCAAGTATATATGGTTTTTCTTAAACAGACCAGTAAACCAGAATAGATCCTTGTGAGAAAGCATGAAATAGAACAGAACAACACTGGAAAAACATTAATGACACTTTAAGGAAGATAGATACAATCACGAAGCACAAAGTGCAATTCAAATAGTGGTCATACAAAATAACTGATGCTGCTACAAAGGTCTTATAAAATCTTGCTATAAAGAGTAGTTTATTTAGAGATAAACCAGACTCACCCCGTGAAGACTACAGTGAGAGTGCCTGTCCTCATAAGAAAGGACAAAGGAGCGTTTCCTTCTCTCTGTTGATGACACTAAGAATGACGCTCCCCAAAAGAATGTTCCCCATGTTTGAGTGCCCATCCTGGAGTCTTAAATATAGCATCTGACCATGCTATCGCAGTGACAATGGGGAGACCCGTGCAGGGGTTACACAGTTGGAGCTGTTCACCGCGATGGCAACTGATCACAAACTTTTTTGCATCAGGCAAATTATTGCTTTTGCCAACTGATACAAGGAAAGACAGGTGCCTCCAAAGTTCAGACACCAGTAATGGATTATCCTCTGCTCATTTAGGATAGAAGCTCACAAAGCACTCAAATGAATTACGAATGTTTTAATCTCCTCCTGGAATTTCCCTCGGGTTAACATTGCCATTGCTGCATAATGGAGTGAAATCATTTACTTTGACATCTCTTTAGTGAGTGCCAACTCTAGACAAATTATGTCACCGTATAATCAGATGTGGAGCTAACAGCAGCTGTGGTGGCTGGTTGGCTGCGACTGTTACACTTTCCTTTTTACAGGCAAACAAAGACTTGCTGCCACAGCTGCAGGTGAGCTTGCATATCAAGCTGCCTGTGGAGTCTAGGGTAGGGTAAAAGAACTGAGGCTGCTGGTTTTCCATTTGTTCAAGATAAGCTTGCAGTTTCAGCATTCAGCGTAGGTGCTTCCCAGCAATGTGAGAAGTGGGTGATATGTTGTGTGGTGTCAGAAGGAGAAATGCAGGTTTGAAGGCAGCAAAGCTCCGAGGCTGCAATACCAGTTTGTGAGCCAGATGTTTCCAGTTACATTTTCTGAGTTGAGGAGTCAGCCCATCAGTAGTGGGCTTCTCAAAGCCACTAGGAGTCTGTAAAGAGCATGGAAGAAGATAAAATTGCCGTACTGGATGAAGCTTAGGGTCTGTTCAGCCCTGTGTCCTGTCTCCCAAGAGTGGCCCCTGGCTTGTCCTGAGCTGGACACAATGCTTTATTGTCACTGATAGTCGTATCCCTGTTAAATTGCATAATTCATTTTTGAACGCTTTCTGATTGTGGCCTTGACAAGGCATTGTGGAAATGAATTCCTCCATGAAATCTGGCACAGTTTGAATCACCCTGCCTATATCAATCGGATCCATTTCTAAGAACCTTGTTTGCTTTGTCATCCAAGCAAAAAAAAGATGAAACCCAGCAGGATCAACACTAGAACAACAAGGACTTCTGCGTGTGAAGTTTATTAAGTGACTGTGTTTCACACATTCCTAAGAAAGCAGTAAACAGGTACTACTGGGCAGAGATCACTGAATCCGTTTTGGTGTAAGCTGAGCTGTCGAAGGAACACTTATCTTTCATTGGTTGCATGATCACTTGAGTGCTTTCCTGAATTTTGCATTATGAGAAGTAATCAGTAATTATGACCTATTCTTCTTAATAATTTCATTCATTTTTGTCATATCAACACTCTGCTGTAGGTTTAATGGAGAAGAGTACTTACGCTCTCCTGATATGGATGCGGACCACTTCTGTTGCTTTTTTCTTAGAAAAAATATTGTAGTGTGATGTCTCACAGCTCTCATTATCTCAGTCTGAGAAGAAAGGCAATATGCATGAACATCTTAAATCCTCTGACCCAGCAAGTGTAAGGCCGCAACTTAGCATTGTGATCCAGCTGCTGTGGTTCTGCCACATCATAGTTCCCCATCACTGCCAGCAATACTGCCAGGCCAACGTGATGCCAGAGCTCAAATATAAACTCTGATTTATCAGGGTCTCTAATAGTTTCAGGGCTGCCCCTCAACTCTACTTCATTCCTTCTACAGAATACGGAGCTTTGAATTTGTTCCTTGAGTAAGATTTTCCTCAAAAGACTTGTTAAAAAATCATTGGTGATTTTTATATTCTTCAAACAGGCATCTTTCAATGCCAAAATGAACAGTGAGCAAATAACAGGAGAACGTGAGCCTCAGCTGGCAGCAGCGCGTCCATCTCCGTGTGAGGTTTCCTAGTGTGCTGCGAGCCAGGCTGCTAATGTGGGGAGACGCAGCTCCTGGATTTAGCTGGGCAGCCAGAGAGCAATGTTAGCTCTAGGGTTACAGCTGCCACCTGCTGTAGTTAGTTTGGGGTGGCTTCATGGGAAAACCTTTGGAACAATGCTGAAATCCTGCTGTTTATCTGAAAAATGTCCTTACGCAGAATGAGACAGAGATAATGAGATCCCACTGCAGCTGTTTGCTGGGATGTGTTTTCAAACAAACAAAGATATCAATTTGACTATGAAAGCAGTGAAGTGGAAGGCAGCAAGGTAAGCACTGTGCTGATGGGACATGGATGAGCACTTCCCTTGCATACCTACAACACAGCTTAGTAGCATCAACATCTGCTTCAAAGCTTTTCCAAAGAGAAATAGTTTTAGAAGTGGTGATCTTCCTGTTATATTTAAGAGGTGATTAATGAGATGAGAATCAATCTCCTCCTGTTTAGTGTGTCAAGGCCAAAAAGGTAAATATTGACTTAGTCATGGGCAGAGCAGGAAGTTGAAAATATTGTTGTCCATTGTCTCCTTAAGACCTGGCTTTCAGAGTCTCCCTCTTGACTGAGTTCTCTGTTCGTTACAGCATCTGCTGTGAGGGGGAGAACAGATGAGGACAGGATGGGGCAATAGCGGGATTGTGGTAATTCCTGCCATACACAATTTACTGATGCTAGAGTTTGGAGTTGAACCTGTGCCTATGAAGTTTCTAAGACAATTACTTTAATCCTTTAATCAAACCTCTTCATAAGGTTACGGCTTATTTGCAAAATCACACCAAAGCAAGTGGAATTTAGCTTTTAGCCTCAGCTAAAAACTGAGAAAAACTGAGTGCGCTTGTGGTGAAAGCAGCTGAGTTTTGCTTCTCGTTGGCCTTTTCTAGTAGTGCTCTTCATGTGAGTGCTTCCCCATACCATTTAAAGCTTTGCTTATTCCAGTAAATGGTTTCAGTTCTCCTCTAAAACTGATGTCATTAGATACTCACTGTTTTTCACCACACCAGTGGAAATCAACAGGCTGAACTGTGCTTTCCTCTTAATTAAAACCAATTGCCTCCTCTGTCCCTGAATAAACACTATTTACCTTGCTTTTGGTAAAGGTGACACACTAAAGGAATTTGGCTCTCAGTTTATATTGGATGTGGTTCATTCCAGCCCTGGAGGTGGGTGTGCTGGTATCAGGAGCAGAGAAGCGCTCTGCAATCGGAGGCTCCTCTCAATCATGCAGATGGAGCATGTTCCCCACCAACAGTGTCAGTGAAGTGTGGGAGGTAGCAGCTCAAGACCTCCCTACTCTGCTTTGTAGATTACTGAGTGCATGATTTGAGATTGGTGAAAATTGAGATTCAGGGCAGAAGTGAGAGTAGTGTAAATCCTGACTTTCCTGCCTACGTGAAATGTGATCCTAGCTGCTTCGTCCCTGGGGATTTCAAGGGAAGAAGAGAATGTGCGACTATTTCAGAGAAAGAAATGAAGAGGAGTTGAGAAGTAGATCAGGACTGGGCCAAGACTGCATTAATCTGTTGCAGCGATAAAAAGGCTCTCTTTCTACAGGTATCAAAGGGCCCAGCAAGGCAGGGTATGTGTAGGTTAACAGAATTGCTGCACCAAAAGCTATTACCACAGTTTCAGTGACTGCTTTAACAGCAGTCTGTTTCATGGAAACAGCCTGTTGTTTTACAGAAATCATAAATCCAGGGGTAGAACACCAATATATATGTAATTGTTTTACTGTATATTTAGTTCTTTTATGTCTCTATATACCTGCGCTTGAATTTCCTCAAAAGATGGATACTCGTATATCTCAGACCTAGATCTCTGGTGTCCGTAAAGAGCAAATACAGTTTCTGTTGTGAACTTTGGTAAATTTGCAGTAAACTGAGTGCAGAATTTGAACTTGAATCTTAACTCAGCTTTAAGTAGCCCGATTCATAATCAATTTCAAGAATATCCAAGAAATAAAGACCTATTACTTAGGTGCAAAGAGACATTATTGCAGTGTACCAAGCAGTAATTGTGTAAGTAAAGGCACTGGCACCTGTTCCTATGACAGAAGAATAGTGGAAGCAGTCTGACAACCCTGTGCCGTGCTGATTCATCCCAGATTAGCTATGTTTATTTGCAATGTCCAGTTTGTAAGGCAGGCTTCTGTTTCCTCCAAGCAAAGATAATGTGGATTTTAAGTCATCCTAATAAAATTCTGTGTTTTCTTCCTGGTCCCACAGTACTTTTAAGCCCAGATCTTTGAAAACTGTGGTGAGAGGAGTGCTGTTGTCCCAGTCTGAGGTAATGTCGTGGGACACAACATTATTCAGTTTTGTGCAGCTTAGCTCCTTTGTTGCTGTTAACGTTTCTGTTTCTGGAGTCTCTGGGAATTGCAATTTATTTGCCATATGTGAGAATGAATGTAGCAGTGTCCACTGCTCTGTGTTGTTCTCTCCAGGGAAGTTGTTACCCACACCAACTGAGAGGAGGAGGGCTGCTGGCAGCGGTGGCTGTGATTCATCCTCTCGAACATAGTCTGTGTCAACTTTCACTGAGGACAGTAATAGTGGCAGTTCTACTGTCTGTTGTCTATAGCACCCTCCTTGTTCCAGCAAAGGCAGTGGCAGCTGGGATGCATGCACTTTACTTTCCATCCCATCAGTCTGCAACAGCAATTGCTGTGTTTGCCTAGGGCTCCCCTGTAAAAGAACTGATTCTCTTGTGTCACTGTTGTTCCAGAATACCATGTTTGGCTTCTGTTCTTTGTAATTCCAATGGCTGCAGCTCTCACCTAGCTTCTGGGTCATGAGCTTTCCACCAACAAAACTATCTTGAGAAACTTCCATTAGCATTTGGCTTGGCTGCAAATTCTTCTTATCAACATGGCCTGTGCCTTCAACACACACCCCATAGGTTAGGGGCAGAATTTTGCTGGACACAACAGTAGGAACACTTTGCTCAGCTGTTTGTGGAGCGTAACCAGTGGGAACTGTGCTTGACAAGCAGGGTGGCTGAGTTGTCAGCTTAGATACCAGTACATCGGTCTGTTGCTGATAGGCAGTTTCTGGAGGACAGAAAGACCATGGTGGCTGCGGTGCTCCGTCCAAATTTTGGCTGGTCCATGGTAACTGCACTTCAGGAATGAGAAACGGAGGTCTAGATAAACTCACGGGCTTTATAATATGTTCTACTGTCAGTATAAGAGGCTGGAATGATGAAATCCCTCTGAAGTCCTGTTGAAGTAGACAGACAAACATGAGTTAGTAGCAAAAAGCTGTTACCTTGAAGGTTTGCTGTAGATTATTTAAAATTTTCATTGGCAGAGTATCAGTACAGGCTAGCAATGACCACCAGGATTGCTCTTACAAAACAACTCTTTTTTTTTTTTTTCCTGGGGCATGATCCTTCAGAGGAATACAGACGTTATGCATCAGGGCAACTATTTGATCCTAAAAGATGTAAATCCAGTTGCCCATGGTCACTTAAAAATGGAAACAAAAATCTTAAAAAACTTGAAAATGTTAGAAGAAAGGAAGCATCTGGGCCTCTGTGATTTTGCGCTGTTCTACCATGCTGGTATAGAGTCTTGCTCTCCTCCAGCAAAACCAGATGCAGTTTATTTTCTTTAATAGAATAACCAAGATTATTCATATCTGCAGGCATCTACGCTGTCTTACTTCACAACTCCCTGTAACAAAATGTGGGGTGGGAGAAGCTGATTTTAAACTGCCCATAGTCTGCAGTGATCACAGAGCCAATGCTCTTGTGGGCTCATTCATCCTCCCAATTAGCAAGGCTGTTCTGGGGCATGCAGATAGTCCCGAGAGTTTTAAAGGTTTGCTGCAGTGGCTCAGAAACACTTACCAAAGACATAGGCTGTGCGCTGTGTTGCTTGACGTATTTATAGATCACGTAACTAATTGCAGCAAACACCAGTCCGGCACAGAATGCAAGTGCCACGAAACAGGAGAGAAGCCATGTGTTGTCTGGTTCATGGGAAAAAGGACAAGTGGGATATATGCGTTCAGAAAGTTGGATTAGAAAAACTGCATGGTATTAGCTAAATGATGTCATAGGTGTAGTCTTACAGGGCTACATTTTTAAACTAGGAAAGTCAGTGTTGATTCAAGATCTCTAGCCAGGCTATATTGCTTTATACCAGCTGAAAATTTGTCTATTTTATGTATCCAGTATTCCATCTGGACTTTTAAATGAGCAGAGTTAACAGCCTCACCTGCCAGTGTTTTAACCCCAAATACTTGAGGTCTGCTGCTTCTCTGGAGGAGAGAGATGTATACTGTTCCATTATATTCAGTGTCTGGGTCTAAGTTGGAAACTTCAAATTCTTTGTTGTGCTCATTCTTTGTCCACTATTTAAAATAAAGGCAAATTTTGTATTTTAGAAAGATTAAATGTATATAATTTCTTCAAATCAGATTGCAAAATCCATCATATAACTTTGTTTACTAATAAGTTATTATATGAATGTAATAATTTGCATAAATGGAATTCTATATAAATACTTTGCTTTCTACTGTTACCGTATTTAATATTTGCATTTCTGTTCCTTGAGACTTGAACTAATAAGTTGTTCTCTTTTTTAGTCATGAGTGCTTTTACTTTTTCTACTTACACAGTACCTTGGGGAACTCTGGTTTCCTTTCCAGATTTTTAGAGGAATGCTTACAGTTCCTTTCGCCTAATGAGAGTCAAAGACTCCGAGACTTTCCCTTGTACATCAGAAATCTCATCCATCCTCTAAGAGCTCTGTGGTCCCTCTCCATCTTATGTGAAATGTAGTTTACAGAGGTCAGAGGGCTTGTGGCCTGAGATTGGGCTTTACCTTTTGATGTGTCCTTTGGTTAAATATTGTTAAGTGGTAATAAACAGCACCAAACTTGCTATAGATGTCCTCTACGGTTAGCTGGCGGTCATCCTCATCTCTCAGTGGAGTGTAGGGGGGCCGTATGAGAAACTTTATGGACCGTACATAAGGGATATACTCCACTTCTGGAGCTCCAATAATAGCTAGAAAAGAGAATGGGAAGTGACAGCTGTTAAGATCAAAGTTCGTAATCACTGACTGCTAATGCTGCCTTGGATTGTTCTTGACAAATATGTGGTAGGAAGATTTTAGGCACAAAGCCAGTAAGAGAATTGCCAAAAGCTGTGTTGTATATCTGCAGCAGAGCTCACTTAGGGGTTGGGAACATTAGGTATCCAATGGTCTGGCTTCTTATCCAGATTTTCAGGAGTTCATATTTTGTAGCTTCTATGACTGTATTACTGACTGTCTATAGGTTGCCCATCATGTCTCAGTACTTTCCTTTTGCATCTCATCAGCCTTAATAGCAGTTCTTCCTTCAAGGACATCTGGCTTTTCCTTTTCTCATCTCATCCCACTTTGGGCTCAGACCTCAGAGAAGGCCCTGTCCATTTGCTTGTTTGCCTCCTTGCCCATAACAAGATTCTTTAGGCTTTCACTCCCTGCCTGTAAAGCACAGTCTTGCAATATTTAAATTAGAGGAAATGCTGTCCTAAACATCAGTGAAATTTGAAATTAATCCCTAGCAGTCAGGATTTAATAGTTTTCAGCATCAGTACATACTCTCTTTTCTGGGTTCAAATCTTTCTGAGTGCACCCAGGTGGACGAGCAGTAGTTCTGGCCAGTAGCCCTCACCCTGGCGTAGTAATGCTCCGTGAAGTTCTCTGTTTCACGAGTGAGGTTGCAGAAAGGCTGTGTGATACTCTGGCACTCATGCTTGTTAAGCCAGACTTTTTCTCCATACCTTAGGACAAAAAAAGCTTTTGGTTTGTTTACTAGAACAGATGCAATACAACTCATCTCCAAAATGACCCAAATGGACTGTTTTGCCAACTTTTAGTAATTCTGAAATTCGCTAATACAATTAGAAAGTGGTGGGGAATGGAATAGCAGAGGTTTCCCCTGGACTGCAGCCCTCAATCTGTTCTCATTTATGGTTTCTGCGTGGATGTTGGCTTGAGGAAGTGTGGCTTATTTCAGGGCACACACGAGAGTCCTGCAAGTCAGCAGCTCCGGGGTTCTTTGCCCAGCTCTGACACTGAATGATTCCATGCAAGTTTGCACTTCATGGACCTACCCAAATGCAACAAAACTATTGTGTAGCATTGCTTTGGTTTCTCTTAGCTCTAGTGACTGAACTAGAGGAAGAAAATTACTGTTACCTGCATTTACAGGTGAGTAAACCACAGAAGGGAGAGCAGGAAGTTACTTGAAGGTAGAGAGCAGCTCAGTAATGGAGTAAAAATGGCAAAACAAAATGTGCAAGTATTTGTTTCACTGAGCACCATCTACCAGTTTAAATAATCCTGTCCTTATTGAGGCAGAACCATTTCCATAACAGTAAAACAAGCAGCAGAAACAGCAAAATCTAAATGTCTTTCTTGTCTTTTCTCTGAGAACAGTGGCCCTGTGACCAACAGAACTGCAAAAGAAAGCAAACTTCACATACTGTTTATACTGGACATCAAATACAGTGCCAGGGGGAATATCTGCTTTCGTTTCCCATATCAGGATGTTCTCAAAGTTTGTAGAAGAAAATGTTGCATGTTTGAGACATGATGACCTCTCTGTAGTCCCAGTGCCTAGGGAGCAAAGAAAAGAGTATTAAAATGCATACTCTGGGATCTCAGCCTCAGCATAAATATGGGTCCAAGGCTGCTCAGCCTTTTGGTGGACAGAAATACCAGGCATGCCAATTCCAGTTTGCTAGAGATGGGCTGCAAAACAGAAGCTTGAACAGAACAGGAAATCAAACCCTGCATGCATCACCATATAAGCGATTGTTGACTCATCCCAAAGAAATGTGAGTCAGGAATTTTTATAGAAAGACTTCAAAAACTCAGAGTCAGAAAGAGAGTCTTTGAATTCTTTATCAGGTTCCTTTTAAAACAGGTAAATAGCTGGACAACTAAGGGAAATTACCTGTTTTCAAGTCTAAATTCACATCTATGAATGTTTCTGTTTTCTGCCTAGACTCAGTGAAATGACATGCTGAGATTGGCTTCACATCCGCTGTAGGTGTGGCTGCCATTCACCTCTCGTTCTCTGTGTTTTATTGGATAGAGACTGTCTGTACAGAACAACACACAAAGACTTGATGCCTGGACTCTGGTCTGGGTGTGCCAGGGTGAAGGCAAACAACTCAGCTCTGTGCCTTCTGAGCCCTGTGCCTCTTCCTTGTGGAGGATGGGTTCTGGCTTTAGGGAGCAGAAAAGACAAACATGTCCCAGTCTTAGCTGCCTCAGTAGAGCAGAACACCACCATGATCCTCCTGCAACAGACTGTGTCTGAGCAGGCACTGCAGAAGTATGCGGCTCTCTCTTGTCGTGAGAGTACACAGTGCAAAATTTTCTCTAGGCTGATTCACAAGACCTTCTAACTTGGAGAGTAACCTTCAGAACTGATGTCCTGTGTAAATTAGAATTATAGCCACAAAGTTAGATAATTTATACATGACCCAACTCTTGTTTTGGAATATTGATAAAATACCTTGAGCTTGTGTGGGCTTTAGCCTGCACTTAATGAAAATGAACAGTCCCATAACAGTGCTTGTCAATGGACACTCAAAATCAATGAGTTACCCTCATAAGAAAACGATGGGATAAGCAAGGAAAATCAGCACCATTTTGCAGATAGGAAAACTGAGGACCAGGATGTGACTTGGACAACATCACATTGAGCTGTTGTGGTAGAAGCATAGGTTAAACCATACCAGTTCCTCGATCCTCTCTCCTTGCTTTCTCCACATGGAGAAGAACTGAGTGTCAGTAGTTTAAACTAGTGTGTTGCACAGGAGGGGGATCAGGCAGAAAGACAGACATCCATTTCCCATTCTCATTGTGTATGACATTTTGGTGGGAAAACAACTCAGAAATGGACTGCAATCTAGTCCAGGTTTTGGCCTGAACCTCGTCTGCCATTCAGCCCTTGCCTCTGCTCATGCAGGACTCACACAATCTTCCTGGTCAGTATGAAGTCAGTATAAAGAGTCACCAGTCCTCTGATCATGTTGGATCTGGAAAATTGCCATCTTCTTACATTTATCCATAGGGAGACACAGTTATGCAAAGCAGCGTAACACAAGCTCTGTCAAGTGTGGGCAGGGGAAAACCAGGATATTTCATGGTGTGAAAGTCCCTCAGTTTTTGAGGTTTCTGAAGGCACTTTCCCTACAGTGTAAGATCATGGACACAAGAACAGTTGAATGATAAAGTTACTTGCTAAAACACTGGCATTTGAAAATATAGCAAGTTCATCCTTCATTCACCCAGGAGTGAGTTTGCCACATTTTAAAGCATATATTATTTCTTTGTTCCTCTTTTAAAATCAAGATTGTTCTTGTACTCATTTGTGTCTCTGCTTAAGACAAAGAGGGACTGATCCAAAGGCCCTGGAGGTCAATAAATATCCTTTACTCCCACAGGATTTGGATTGTAACATGTGAGTGGAAAAGCTTTGAAGCAAGGAATCTTTTCTCCTTCCTGCTAATCCTTGAAACAGTGAGCTACTTTGAAAATACTGAAAGGAGAGAACAACACAGAAGAGAGGTTTTGAAGGACCTCATTTAACAGCTCAGTTCTTTAGGTTTTCTTCCAGTAAACACAACTGAACTACGTCCTATACTACAGGATCAGACAGAAACAACCAATATCGGTGATAGGAAAGTTGACGCCAGGACTTACCGACCACTGAAAATACAGCCAAGGCAATCAGAAGTTGCTTCATGAATAGCTGTGTACGGTGGACTGGGAGTGCAGGCAGTTGATCCTGAGTCCAGGTGAATCACCTTTTACATGAGTTAAATTCTTGTGAGACCAGGCTGGATTTGCTGCTCAGTAATGCGTGTCTCTCAGACCTGAGATCACCAGCTAAAGTTGTGTGCGCATGTGTGAGAGGGAATGTCAGGATTACAACAGGAGCTGCTCTCCCCTTCTGCATACACACACCTAACTGTACAAGGTGTACAAGCCAGAGGCTTAGAAAATCCCCAGCTTTTGAAAGAGAGCCAAATACCTTTTTGCTGATAAAGAGCTTCCAGTCTGAGGTTTCTGGGTTTTGGAGCTTGCTTTTCTGGTTGGGTAACTTTGAATTGTTAAAACTCTAGGAGTTAAAACCTAGTGCTGCACTTCTTGGTTTTATAACTGCTGCAAGCAAGACATCTATTTCCTTAAGAAATACCTTCAAATACTGTCTTAAAATTAAAGTCAGATGACTCACTAGTTTTTGAGCTGTCTGCTATTGTTCACACTGGGCAAGGATGAGAGCCAGATGGCCAGCATGTAGCCCTGCTGCCTATGGAATAGGGCATGAGAAAGGAGCCTATGGCTCTTCTGAGAGGCCACTGTTGACATACAGTTTATTTTTGAGGCTGTTTTCAATACAAGGCTCTGAGTATCACATGCAATATGGTAAAACTGGGAGTTTGTATGGAATCTAAATAATGGAGAGCTATAGGTCCTTTTCTATAGTGTTGTTAGTTTTTTAGGGTGTTGTTAGGTTACATTTTCAGGCTTTTCTCAGAAGAGGGAGAGACTTTTCCTTCTTTGGTCAAAAGTGTAAACTAATTGCCTCTCTCCAGGATGTGTAGATTCAGAACCATCAGATGTGTATGACATCTGAAGAACTGGTACAGCTGCATGCTGCTTATTTTACTCAAGATGTCCTAAGTGGAGAAAGCTTCACACATACAACCTGCCTTTGAGGCTTAGGAAACTCTCTTAGCTGCTATATTTATTTTTTATAGTATTGCTATTCCCTTGACACAGACAACCTCCCTGGCTTACTTCTTGGGCTTACTTTATTCCATGGTCGTAACTGTTCACAAAATGAGGATGTCCTGTCCTCTGTCCCCAGTTTTGCCTGAGACTAACTGGACCATTGCATAAAGCTGAGGTTCAGCAAAGCAAAACCAACTGGACCGTCTTTCTGAGCACAGAGAACTGTTCAGATTGTGATCATTTCAGTTCTAGAAAAGCTTTAACAGAAATATCTGCCATAAACCACTTTGACAACTGCGCGTTAGACAAATTCCTTATGAGCAATCTCTTTTTCTTATTACATGTAAGTCCCATAAGCAATGTCACACCTGCAGTCAGTTTAATTAAAACACAAACCCTGTGTGCTTTCAGAAGCTGAAAGCACTCTACTTCCACTACTTCACCCTTGTAGCAAAACGTGTGATAGAAGTTACTACCCCTTCTGCTTACTTCTTCATCTCATGGATTTTCTGTTCCTTAAGTTGTTTCTATTCCCTGTCCTGCGTCTATACTGATGGGGCTATATGCTTCAAACTGTTCCCCTGATGCTTTGCTGTTTTTTTCTCTCCCTCATTGTGCCTGAACAACTGCAGAAGCCTCACAGATTTATTAAACAAGACACACCTATCCACAAGTATAGCCTACACCTAATTAAATATCACTCTCTGTTAGGGTGTTTCCTGCATAGCTTGTTAAAGTATTTCCATTTCTTTCCTTCCTTCATGTCACTGCCTCATGCTTCTGCTGTGTAATGACCCATGATAGGGCAGAGGTGAGGGTAACTGTAGTGCACCCAAGAGTGCATGTAACTTAAAACTTTTATTTCTGCCCCTATTTCTAGAGAGATGTTGCCTTTTGAATAGCCCAGGAAACACCTCTCTGAATCCGTAGGTACCTGAAGATCTCCAAACACTTGGTTCCAAGTTTAAAATGAAACAGTTTGGTATCAGCTTCCAAACTGTAGAGCCTAAGCTTATGTCAGAAGTCCCTATGCACAACAGACGCAGAAGTTTGTGACACAGTTTTTTCCATGGAACTCTGCTTATAACTTGGCATGGCCTGGGAAAGAGGAGAAAAACCTTGTGTGCCAGAGATATTGTAAAGACAGCAGATTAGGGCCAAAAAGACCAAGGTGGTTATCTTCTCCAAGCTGCTGCAGGGCTCAGGTTGCAGAATCCCATTCTGAGGACTGCATGAAGCCTAGTGACTGCTATCCAGTGGTGTAGGAGATGAGATTCCAGCTCTTGCACATATGCTGTAAATGAGCAATGTCCAGGTTTTTTTGACTGGCTGGGTTGTACATCTTCCAGTGAGAGTGAAAAGCTGCTTTTCTCATTACACAGCTACAGCTGTTAAGGAAGGTGTAAGATACAGACTGATTGCTCTGGAAGAGGGAGCACTGTGCTCTGGCCGTCCCTGACCTATTTGCAGCGGAAAGCAGGTCTCAAGCCCTGGTGAAAGAAGACATGGAGGAGGAGGATACTGCCTCTACCACTACAGCTCACTTGGCCTGCAGCCTTTCCCCCTCGGCTGCCATCCAGATCAAAGCTGGACAAGGCAACAAAGTGAAACCAGGCCCTGTTTTCAGAGCTGTGGCATGACAAAATAGTCTTGTAGAGGCTGCACAACTTCAGAGCTTCCTGTAACTCAAAGCCTGGGGGTTTTTCCTTGATTGCACAAGAAAATGGGTGGTGATTGTATTTGGATGATCCATATCTTTCTAAATGAACAGGAGAGATTACAATACAGGATGTACCTAAGGACATTTTGCGGAGGACAGGTAGGAAAAAGAAGGAAAGTTACAGTTGATGACTCTTTTCTCCCACCTCCCCATTTTGCTTTCCTTTTTTACAGCAATTCACAGCCCCTAATACCTTCTCCCTCTTTCCAATGTTATTTTCCTGATTCTGTGAAGATGCCGACTTTACCACCCCTCATCAACACCCTTCACCTCTCTGAGACAACTCTGAATGCAGAGAATGGCTGCTATGTGTCTTTGTTTTTCCGGGTGTCCTTTTTTTTCTGGAATAAAATAGGAGAGTATGTATCTGCGAGATGTGAAGAGGGCAAATTACAAATACAAATGAAGAGGTCACTAGGGACCAGATGCTTTGTCTCTCCTGTGCTCTTTGTTGGTGGACTTCTGCAGTGATTCAGAGAGATGGTCACAGGCCTGATCTTTCAGTGACGCACAGGGTTCTACTCAAACTAAAACATTAGGGATGGGAAGCCTGTGATTGAGTCTGCTTTAAAATGTTATGTTTTTCAGGATGAGCTGCAGTCACCCTTTGTAGTTTTGGGAAACATAAACACAGACACACATGGAGTTATATATCAAAGTATTATTGCCTCTGCATAAAGCAGCTTTCAAACATTCTGCACAGCAGGGGGAATTTCAGTGTCAATAAGTATATTTATATAAACCTGTACATAAATAAATAATCGTGCTGCACGTTTATCACTTTGACTTCAGTTCACTCTGTTGAAACACAGAAGGGGGTCTCTCTTGGCTGAGCTGGAGATCTTTTCATCCCACAAAAAGCAGAGGTTGGTGAGGGTCTCTTTAAGGTGCATCTGGTCAAGCAGGGTTGCAGCTTTGCAGTGACAGAGAAGCAAATGTAGCTTTAGTAACTCATCCTGGCCAAAAATCAACATATAGGCACAACATACTGTGTTTTCAGAACCCTGCTGACTGTTTCACACAGGTCCAGATTGTGGGTTTGCTGTCTCAGAGGTGTTTTTGCCTTTCGTAACTCATTTGTAAAAGTTAGCTTGCTCTGGAGTCTTGGGTGAAGAGAAGGCGCTGCATGTTTACTGTGTGATACTACAGGAGATGTCACTGCCTGCCTTACCCCTGCCTGAGTCAAATAGTGTGCGTCATACCTGAGCCTTAACTCCTGATCACAGCTGTACTTGGACAGAGGGATGGCGAGCATATGGCAGTCACTTAGCAGTAAAAATACACCATTTGTGTCCCTAAAGCACAGTATCTTGATAGGTCAGACATTAGTAGAAAAAACTCTGCCTAGATAAATAAATACAAAAAGCACCACTACAGTATCAGTTACTTGTCATTGTCCTTGTTCAGGTATTATTGCGTGGATGTTTGGAGCTTTATAGCATTTTCCAGGCATGTCACAGAGCTGCTAGGGTACTCTAGCTCCTTCCCATGTAATGTGTGTTCACAGTCTTTGAACTTAAACTGTGATCATGTTTTTCATTCATATATGAAATTTCAAATGTGTCACTTAGCACCATGGATGCGAGAGGTGTCCCTTCAGTAAAATTATCGCTGTCACAGTCACTTGCAATGCCTTCATCTTCTGCCACTTGTAATGTCTGAAAGGAAATGAGTAGCTCAGTGCTAGGGTCCTCATGGAGCTGCGATGTCTCACCAGTCTGGACATGCTGATCAGCTGTCGGTTTCTGATAATACTTGCTGAGATGGTGAGCCTTCCTGTGCAGGTAGCTCTCATTGGCTGGAAGTCTGGCACAACCTCTCTTTGTCAGTGTTTGAAGAGGGGTGATTTCCAGGTATTCATTCCTGTCTGTATCATGCTGTACATGTTCGCTAGGACTTGGGAATCTCAAATCAGTGAGGGATATTCTTCCCAAGGAGGAACTGTGAGAAAGAGATGCCTTCTTATTTCCTTGGAATCCAGAGGTGTCCACCTCATTCTTTCTCATCTGAAAAAATGAGAAACCCAAGGTGCTTAGGTCAAGCCCAGATTCAGTCTCCGCAGAGAGACCTCCAGATCCAGAGTCCGAGCTAGTTTGCCCCTGAGTTGTCCTGAATGGTTGACAGTTGAGATGTCTCTTTGGAAAATGAAGCTTTTCAGTATACTTGATAAAAGTACTGCTGTCTTCTTCCTCTTCCTCCTCCTCCTCCTCTGATGATGATGATAGGAAAGAAGCCATCCATGGTGGGCTGTTTCTTGCTAAAGTTTTGTTGGTCTTCCTCTGTGACACTGGTTTCTCTGTGCAGATAAGGTAGTCTCTGAAGAATTCCATTTCACTGGGCTCACAGCAAAAGGCAGGTCCAGCAGCTTTTAAATGAGAGAAATCCTAGCAGAAAAAAAGAAACAAAACACACAGATCAGTGAGTTAATGATGTTTTTAAAGAAGGGATTGGATAGAGGGCGTGCCAGAATCAAAGCTTACATATGATGAGACTCACGAATGCAAAACTGAGAAGCACAGAGCCTGTGCAACTCCCCCACTTCTCCTCAGTCACCCCCTGAAAATCAGCAAGGCTTTGAGTCAGGAGGGGACCCCATGTTGGGGCCATACCAAAGCATGAGGCATCTTCTTCCACTTAGCGTCTTGTTTCAGCAAGCAGATGATGAAGGCACTTGTCAGAAGGATGGGGAGGACAAACACAGGGATCATGGCAGAAAATGGGAAGTTCCCCTCCACTGCTGAAAAAGACAAAAAATAATCTCCTGCTGGTGGTATATTTTACGCTAATAATGGTCTAATGCACTCAGCTTTTCTTTCAGAAATCTCAGAAAATGTTATGCTTATGTTACAAATGCAGCGAAATGAAACAGACTTGCCTGAGACCAGATAAGTCAGAGTCACAGTCAGAAATGAATGTTGAGACCAGCCAGTGCCTTACTTGGAGCAGGTAAAGTGCTTTATTCACGTGACTTTCAGGAGAAATTTGAATATTCCCAAATTTTAATTGTGAGCATCACTCAAATACAATATTTCAGGATTTTCTGGAAAAGTTTCAGGGTTGGGTTTTTTTAATTTAAACATTTCTGTAGAAAGTAGATACCTTTCACCAGAAAACCCAACCAATCCATTTAACAGAAGGCCCATTTTTGGAGGTTGAAAGCTAATTTTGATGGAAATCTTACTTGTCCTAACCCACTTGATGTCACACCACCTCCTTTTCTCAGCAGGGACATACCTTTGTGGTTTAACAGCACACATACTGGCTGGGAGAATTCACTGTGCTTGAAGTCAATGCTTTGGAAGGAAGATCTGGCGCTTAAACAGTAGTTTCCTCTAAGTGCAATGGTGTCTATAGTCACTATGTTCTTCCTAAAGATGCCTTCATATTGCTTCTGTTTAGGAACAAAAGGAACAGATGATTGGAAAGACAGTTCCTTGATTATTTTGGTGGTGTTTCTCTACTTTTTAGCCCATGATTCTCTTCACTCTGCGTGTGTGTGGCCCAGGTGGTTGCAAGGGGCATAGAGAGACACTTAATGCCTTGCTTGCTGTTTGTAGGGAGCATCTCTTCTAGGGCGTACGGATCCTAGGGAGAGATTTCCAGCTGGTGTTGTGCTCTGTGCTGCCATGGCATGCTGTTAGCTGTAGCTGGGCTTGTTTTAAACGTCATATATTGCCCTATGGTACTGACTGTAGTATAGCCTTCCCATTGCATCTTCCTGATAAAAGTAGGAATAGAATCAGAAAGTGAACTACCAATGAAGCAAGGACGCTCAAGCGCGCACAGAGATCTACTTTTTTTCCCCTCTGGCTTTGGTTTAACTCTGGTTTGGCCATTTCAGTTTCTCCAGGCCCTGGATCCAGTCCCTCCCTGCCCAGAAATTTAAAGCTACTTCAGTTCAAGCTGGGTATCACTCCTCCTTTTCCTGTAAGAAGTTTCACTCTTACTGACCTTGTCTTCAGATCCCGCTTCCCAGAGGTTCAAGTCATACATCCAAGAGAAACTCTCCACACAGGTGGCCAGAGGGAAGGAGGCATTCACAAGAATTAAGTTCTCCTTGACATTCACATTTAGCACTGGAGGAGCCAAGTCCACTGCAATTGAGTGACCAAACATGAGAAAAGGGCTTGCTTGTGTCTTAGCTTCATAGGCTTTCCTGTGGCTGATCTACACTTGTTATCTTATGATTAATATGAAGGAAGAAGGAAGGCAAAGGAATCTGTATTTTTATCTAACATAACCACATTGGTATGTGGAAAGCTTGAAACCAGTTCATTCACCTACAGCACTGATGAACAAATTCTGACACTTGCTACAAAATTTATTTTCAAATGATCATGGTTCATTGTTTGCAGCCGCTCAAATTTCTGTCATTCATAAAGCTGCATGTTATGGTTTCTCTTTCTGTGGTGTGTCTTCTACTCCTTTGCTCACTCCCATACTGCTGTTGGGATGTCTTTTCACCCAAGCTGTAACCTAACAGACACTCACCATCCAAATGGTATTCCTTGAATTGTGATTCTACCCATGGTGACTGGAGTCGTCCAGAAACAGCTTTTACTCGAGCCCGGACTTTAACAAAGAAGTTTGGAAGTACACAGGTCAGATTGCAAGAGTTTCTGTGAATATTTTTGCAGTGTGGAACCTTTATCCATTTGCCCATGCGTTCCTGGCTAAAAGAAACAAGCATACCATAATATTAAACATGCCACTTTTCTTCTAATTTATAGAGCAAGAGAAGGAACGTTTTGGAAGATGGTACCAAATCTTGCTCAGAGTTTAGAGCGCTTTCCAGATGGATAAGGATTGGTTTTGCTGCAAGGATGCAGCCAGGTCACTGGTCATAATGACAATGGTTAATATACACACACATATGTGTGCTCTGTGCTATCCTTTCAACCCAACATCCTCTGTAAGTGCTTACCTTTCATACCTCACTGTGTATGTCACATCTGGTGGAGAGCCTTCTCCTGGAGTCCATGTCAAAATCATGTCAAAATCCTTTGATAGTAGTGTAACATTTTGAGGATGGGGAAGCTGAAAGTGACCTGTTTGAAAGGGATATTAGGTGAATTATTTAAAATATCTTTGGAGATAGGAAATATCACCTGGTTTTGACCAAGATGGTTTCAAAATTTGTGGCAGCTTAGTTCATTTAAGACAGGAAAGTAGCTATGGAAGCAGGTATGTGTGTGATGTGGTTGTGTTTTCTTCATCTCTTATAAAACATCTTCGTCTCAACAGCTATTAGAACTAGGAGCTACATTTGTGTGAACCATCCTAGTCTATAATTTTGAGAGGCTTCCCTTTTGGCCTCACTGAATTTCACTGTGATCTGGTTTGCAGCCCCACTAACTCCCACCTGACACCCTTGTGCTCCCACCTCCTGCCCCTGAATGAGGCAGACACAGTTGGCTCACATTGCTCGTTCAGTTCCAGTCCTTCAAAGGCAGAACCTACCACAAATGCAGTGAGGTGCAGCATGCAGGCTTGCTGCTACTTTCTTGGTACTTATTGTTTCTGACAGATAAATATGTACATCTCTAGTCTTCAGCAAGACACATTCTACAGACTGATTTTTAAATTGACATTTCTTTACAGTGGAATATTTCACTTTATGTAAATCATTCCCATTTAAACTGCTTAAAATTTACCTGCATGTGTCTCCTCCCACAGGCAAAGCCACATAGCATAGCAAAATGAAAAGTAACTGAGTGCTGTACTGTACCTCTGGTCTGCCACAGGAAGCACAGTGATATCAGGACTCTGACTTTCCAGGTAGACATGCTGAAACAGAACCTTTTCACTTGTCATGTATTTCTGTTCTTGCTACCTTTTCATCACGTTGTTTTCTTTTAGTAAGTTGCATGAATTCCAGAGATGCATGCAGTTACTGAACGGCACGCACACGCACAGCCTTGCTTCCTGATACTGCCCAATTATAGCTCTGCACGTTTAACCGGGGAGGACCCGAGGGCTTTTGGTGAGAACAGAGATGTTGTAAAGATTGTAGTACTGCGCCCTCCAGTGTAACCATAGAATCATAGAATTTTGATTGGAGAAAACTGTTGAGATCATCAAGTCCAACCGTACCTGTCCATTACTGAACCATGTCTTTGAGCACCTCTTCTACCTGTCATTTAAATCCCTCCAGGAATGGTGACTCAAACACTGCCCTGGGAAGCCTCTTACAGTGCCTGAGAACCCTTTAGGTGAAGATGTTTTTCCTGATTTCTAATCTGAACCTCCCTTGGTGCAAATTGAGGCCATTTCCTCTCATCCTGTCACTTATTACTTGGGAGAAGAGACCAGCACCCATGTCGCTACGATCTCCTTTCAGGGAGCCGTGGACAGTGATGAGATCTTCCCTCAACCTCCTGTTTTAAAGGTAAAACAGCCCGGTTCCCTCAGCCACTCGCACAACCCCTTTGCTCCAGACCCTTCTCCAGCTGTATTCCTCTTCTCTGGATGTGCTCTAGCCTTTCAGTGTCCTTGTAGTGAGAGGCCCAAAACTGAACCCAGGATTCAAGCTGCAGTCTCACCAGTGCCGAGTACAGTGGCACAGTCACTGCCCTGTTCCTATTTGCCACACCATGGCTGATCCAAGCCAGGATGCTGTTGGCCTTCTTGCCCACCTGGGCTACTGCTGGCTCATGTTCAGCCTCTGTCAACCAACACTTCCAGGTCCTCTGCTGGGCAGCTTTAGAGCCCCTTTTCCCCAAGGCTGGAGCACTGCATGGGGTTGTTTTGTCCTAAGTGCAGAACCTGACACACAACTGATCTCTGTCACAGGCCGTGTGCAATAGGATTGCAGAAAAACGGTGTGAGCCTTATCTTGTCAGGTACCTAATTAAAAAAATGACCTTTGAAATTTAACTATGTGGTTGTGAAATATTAATAGAAATCAAATGAGGTTAAACTGTATGAGCTATCTAACAATGACCTAGCAATAAAAAGAACAGCAGTATGTGATGGTCTTCTTGTTTACAAGATACCAAGGATTTTCTATTTATGTTACCAGATTAAGATTGTTTTTCTACCTCACTTTACAGATGGGGGAAGTAAAGTGCAGCAATGGGACAGGGATCTGCTGTGAGCACAATATGAGAGAATCAAAGAATGTGGGTCCTTCTGAGACATCCTTTGGTTTTGTTGAATGCCAGTGCTTCTGTTTCCTTATACCTTAATTACCACTTACCCATATTTGTCATCAACTCAAAAACATCAGTCAAGATCAGGACCAGCTGCCAGAACTGTGCCAACACACTGTGCCCCTGCACTGCCTAGTGGATGAGCACATTGGCTGTTGGCCTTGGCATTTACAGCTAGGAAATTCCTGAGATGTTTGTGTTTTCTTTGCATGGTACATTGAAACTCCAGAGCCATCCCGGGACAAAGCTCAGTTCCTAAGTTGCTGTTGTATGTTACAGCCTCATAGATCTTCCTAGAGCAAAGTCTCAGAGACAGCAGGTTTTTTTTCTGTGTGTATCAGAAACACAGCAGGAAACATCCAGGTTCAGCCACCAGCTGCACCGCCAAGTGTGACGTGCTCAGTCTTTTGAGCTTGGACTAGCTGTGCACAGAGAGAAGGGGGTTAAAAGTGGCCCAGTCTATCATGCTGTTTGGTTGGCACGTCTGCTCTCCTGCTGTTCCCATCACAGTCACCTCCAGGCCTGTGCCAGGAGGAAAGAAAATGGGTCAATGAAGTTACTACACAGAAAATAACACCAACATAGAGAAAAGGGGCTTTTCTGGGTCTTCCCCAGATGGAAAACTTTCTGAGCCCAGCAGAGAGCCTGTTGCTGTACCTGTAAGTGTCAGGTTCTGGGTACTAAGAGCTCATGGAGCTGGGGTTTGTACTGGCAAAAGCTTGCATGTTTACCATGAAGGTATTAGATGTCTCATTTGCCTGCACATGGCACGATTCAAGCTGTAGGAGGAGACACAGTTATGCATTTCTTCAGTCACACCTTTCTCCAAAAATCTCCATTTCTTCTTACCATGGGCTTCTGATGTTCCTTGGCTACCTATGTCCAATTGTATGATGTTTCTCTTCGTTGTGCTAAAAGAATCCTAATCCTTTTTAAGGAAACCCCCAAAGCTAAGGGTATGGAGGGTCCAAGGTCTGTTCCTGTTTAGCATCAAAACCATGGAGCTGGTCCCGACCAGTGTTTATGTTTCCTGTAGCGGTCTGAACAGAATAGGAAGTGATCGTAAGGCTGTCTCACTTAAGGTCTTGCCAAGAACCCTCCGGCAGCTTCTGTTAAAGATGATGTGTGATTTTTAGTGAGCGCTTGCAAGAGGTGAATCTTACCATCATCTTTCCTGTGAAACATCTGCCCTGAAATCTGGGCTCCACAGGACTCTGACGAAATTCCTGCTCGCTTTGGCATGAGTGAGCACCTCAGCCAAGCGACAGGCCACCCTGGGCCGCAGAGCAGGGCCTCCCCCTGCCACGAGGTGTCGCTGCCTGTCAGACAAAATCCCTGTGGGCCTCCAGCAACAGGCGCTCCTCCCGGACCTGTTTAAAACTTGGGAAGCATCACTAAAGCTCCTGCCACCCTCTGCACTGCCTCGCACCCTCCTTTACGCGGGCCCCCATGCGTATTTTCAGCAGCATTCTCTTATGGCAGGCATTGAGTTTGCATTGTCCGCAGCAGATCAGGTGCCTGCAGGAGCAGGGCTCCTGACCTGTGCATGAAGGGCAGGGAGCACTGTCGAACTCATTGGAGTGCTGGGAGCCTGTTGAGTGGATCATTTGATTTGACCTGTTATGATTTTATGGCTGCAGACAGGGATGCCAGTTCCTGCAGAGGGCTCGGCTTGATAACACTCTCCATCACTGGGCAAATCATGCCACTGTGCCTACATTCTTCCATTGTGTTACTCATGGAGCACAAATGCTTTGAGAGGGGCTTGTCATTCTGCAATATAGTGCAGTCTCTAGATGGGTCTTTGCGTGCTCCTGTAGTATCAGACATCTGGGGGACTATTGATTTGTCACCTTTTGCCTGTCTGCATGTAACAGATGATTCAGACCACGAGGGCAAAGCCTGCAATCTCTCCTGAGTCGCAGTGACTGACATCTTTCTTTCTTTCTTTCTTGAGGAGGGGCACTGCAGGAAATACAGTCTTGATCTCATGAGGAAGACATGGTTTGGGCTGTGGTTTGATTTTATGAAACCTTTGGAGGCAATAGGCAGCATAAAGTATTGTCACCCCAGCTGGTTGTGCTAGTGGAGCTGTGTGCACTGTGCTATGAGCTTGGGAGAAGCACTGATCCTGCTGAGAAAAAAAGCACACCTTACAAAAATTAACAGGGCTTTCCTAGTGTGAGTGACACAATGGGAAAACAAACTAATCCATAAGTGCGACATGCTTAATATTTGCTTTGTACTCTTCATCTCTCTCACCACTGTATTGCGTGAAGGACTGGCTGAACGTTTGCAGTATTTCCTAAAATGTGAAACAGACACCTGAAATACCTTCACAGCTGATTTTTGTTTCTTTCTGAAACAGAAGACCTTTTATTCCCTTAATGGAATAAGATATTTTTTGAGAATGTTTCCATTGAAATACTGGAAAGTTCTAAGTCAACATTTTTGGGGAAGCAAATTTCTGCAGGACAAAAATAATTCTTCTCTAGCATCTCTTGTAGCCCTGTGCTAGGTGAGGTGCATCAGACAAAGAAAATGGTGCAGGTGGGGAGATGGGATGGCAGTTGTCACAAACAAGCCAGAAACTGAAAGGTTCAGGGGATGAGACTGACATTTACCAGTGGTTCCCACTGGATGATTTGAGAAATTTCTTAAAGAAATGTGATCCAGATAAAAATTATTTTAAAAAGAGTTTTTGCTAAGATATTGGTAAATGAGTGAGTAAGACCTTTAGTCATTCTGACTCAGCTCTTTAAATGGTCTTTTCCTTTCCTGCTCTTTAATTAACTTCTCTGCTTCACTAAGGGCAGGATGCTGCCAACAGCTCTGGCAGCACCTGCTACGACACAGCTCCTACGCTGGGCTTGCTCCTCCTGTGCTCAGTGCGGGATATGCACTCTCAACTTACCGGGCAGACACACCCCATGTAGCGTTTCTGCTCATTTCTTGTAGCCCTGTATCCCTCTCAACATGTACGTGTATGCAAGCATTGTACAGATGGTGGCTGAGGTGCAGAAAACATTACTGACTTCCCCACAGCAGTTCAGAGGTGCGAGGCTGAGAGCTGGCAGTCATAAAGTAACGTCATTGAAGCTACTTGCAGAGCTTCCTAGCAGAGGTGCTGTCTTCACCAGAGCAAGATTGCTTTTCTTGGCTTAAAGTCTTTATTTCTGTAGGTGGTGGAGCTGATGTAACTGTGATGGCAAATGTGTGCAGTATGGGCCTGTCTTCAGAGCTGGGCAAATAAAACCTGAGGGCTGGAGAGGAGCTCTTCCTTCGAGGCTTTTCACCACCTGTTTGGAAAAGTAAATGAGCATGGCAATGACTGAGAAGAAAATACTCATTAGCCCCAAACTAAACAAAAAACCCCCCACAATCTGGAATTGAAAGTGAGGTCACCCAGTTCCAAAGTTTTCTCTGGAAACCACTTGTAATTTTTGTGAAGTATGTACTGTTCTTCAAGGAAACCTATGCTTAGGAGAGGGGCAGAAAATTTCCAAACAACTCCAAAGTCACCAATTTTGTTAACCTCTTCCCCTATCACAAGTTTCTTGCACCAAGAGGACAGGTTTGGGCCTGAGATGCAGGAATCGCTCTCCCTCAGACAATGTTCCTCTCTTTGGCCCAGTTCTGCTCAGCTCTGTCTTCTTACTCTCTGGCTTATGTAGGTCTGTAGGATGAGCTGTGCAGCAAAGGCATCTGTACCATCCAGGAACGCAGAATGTGGAAACAGACACCACCCATGTGAGTGGCTGCAGCTGTGGCTTTGGCAGCAGGGTGCAAAGCTGGTAGTTCAAGGGCAAGAGATAGATCAAAGTGACAGCCCAGGACCATAAACACCACAGAGCTCTAGCAGTGGGCCTGATCCTGGTTTTAGTGAAGTGGTTTGGTGAACTTGACCCTTCTTGCCTTTTCCCGGAAAATCTTACTGTTGAAGGCTTAGCTCTGACCTGGAGCTGGAGACACTTGATCTTTCTCAGCTCAGGAGGGAAAATATTTTCCTCTTTTTGCTTAGAAACTAGCTTGACACACAGGCTGCCGAGTAGTTAGATTTGATGGGAATTTTTTTTTTGAAGATTTAGGAAAGTAAATATGGGGAAACAGTGGGAGGAGCAGAGAACGAAATGCTATTTAGTATAAAGAGGTATAAAAATCTGCTGAGCTGGGTGATGCCAAATGGTAAAATAAAACTCAGCAGTGTCCCCTTGACCCAGACAGGCATTTGGGCAACTAGTCACTGAGAGGAGGAGGAAAGAATGGGCTTGATTTATTTTTTAAACTGAGTCTGAAGAGACTTAAAATGAAAAGCAAAAGCAAAACCAAAACCATAAAACTTTCCTGGTACAAGTGCTATGAATCATTTCATGTCCTTTATTTTTTCTGCTGGGGCAAGGTTTTTAAAGGAACTCGGGGCTTTGCCTGCACACAGCAGCTGTAGCTGATAGAGTTCTTGATACAAGAAGGGGTCATGATTTAAAAGAGAATACAGTAAAGACACCTGGATATAAACCAACTTTTATGTCAAGGATCGTACCTGTGTCTTAGTTTCATTAGACCATCATACTCTGACGGTATTAAGGGTGGTTGGAAAAGGCTTTAGGATCTGCCTAAGGGGTTGGAGTGTTTCTCAGCTGTTTCAGGCCCACACAAGCAGCATGTAGTCACAGGTCATAGGCCTCCCCTCACTTGTAAGCCTCATTACCATTAATATCACAGCCAGGCAGACTAGGTGCCACTGTGACACTGATGGAGGAGGGATGCGTGGCTGCTGGCTGTGCTGGCAGAATACGGACTGGATGGGTCAATGCAAGTGGGGGGAAAATGGGGGCTTCTCAGGTGTCTCCATCATTTCTAGATTTAGGTCCTCTATTTCAGGGAGAGCTGGTAAGATGCATGCCTGTACACAGAGGGAACAACCTTCGCCTTGTCTCCTGCCCTCTCCCAGGGGTTCAGTCCATTCTCCTTGTGCCATCCCTTGCCATTTTATCATTCAGCAAGCACAAACCTGGAGATTTTTTATTTTCTCAGCAAAGAGAAGACCCTACTGAGCAAGGCACAAACCCTGCACTAGTGGAGTGAAATCATTCCCTCCAACAGGTTGCCTTTCCCTCACAGCAAATGAATGAGGAGAATAATCTTCTTTTGTCTGCATTTACAGGACACCATGAAGGCCTTAGCCCAGTTTGTAGCAGTGGTTACTCACGGATCAGAAGTCAGCTCTGAGCTGACTTCATTTTCACCTTCTCTGTGACCTGCTTTCTGTGTGCAACTCTGTGGTGTGCAAACATGGTACTGCTTTACTGGAATCCTCCTGTACCAGCCATCCCTGATAGCTGGCTGCATAGCATTAGAGGCAGCAATGTGCCTCTCAAACAAAGGCACTAGTTCTGTCAGCTGGTAGTTACGCGTATGCCCCATATCCCAC
The DNA here is from genome assembly GCA_013389865.1 of Piaya cayana. Taxonomy (NCBI): domain Eukaryota; kingdom Metazoa; phylum Chordata; class Aves; order Cuculiformes; family Coccyzidae; genus Piaya; species Piaya cayana. The sequence goes on from WAAB01006066.1 coordinate 373,414, forward strand.
ATGGACAGGAAGGGGGAAAAGTAGTGCCCCTGGTTTAGCTTGGGTGAGTTGGGCCTGCCAGCAAGAAGGATCTTTTTCTACCACAAATAAATTAAATACAGCAGTTAAACAGATCTCAGTTAAAGTCCAGACTATAACAAAGGAGATATTTTGGATAGCAGCCTGAGATCAGACAGACTTCTCCCTTCCCTCCGTGCCTCCCTAAGCAGTAGGGCAGACGTGTGGGATGGTACTTGATTAGCCAATGGGCTCAAGCTGATGTCCCATTTTATACCACTTCTCTTGCTTTTCCTGAAATCTGTCCCCCTTTACAGTACCTTTTTATTCATGCTGAAAGTAGTTAGGGAGCTTGCCTGGACGTGTAGTAACGGCGAAACTCTAGTGCACACAGAGTAAAACATGTGCTAGCCCACAAGGTGCAGATATAACAACACGGGAACGTCCTGGGGGCACCATGCCTCCCAAACCCCCTTAGCTCTCACTGATCCTCATGGGAAAACCAGTGGGGACCCTGCGTGTTCCAACAGAGATACTTAATTGTAGCAACCTGCCTGTTGTACTCTCTGAGCCAAACTGTGCTCTTGGGGGTCATCCCACAGGCTTTAGAGCTTATCCCTCTTGGAGGGCAATTCCTTACTGTCTGATATGATGTCACACTGCCTGATTTGAGGGTGTTCTCTCTGGGCTCAGGACTGTGAGATGCTGGTGCTAGCTGTGACTGTGAAACTCTGCATGGCAGCAGGATCAGGGATCCCTAAACACCTCTTTCAAACAAGAAATAAATTTCATCTTCCATGTATTTCACCCAGTGGGAGAGTGACTTCATATACTGGGAAAGAGGAGTATGACATGGGGAAGCCATGTGCATTCTGTATCTATGGCTTGAACGTCATCATCAGGAGGTGAGTTGTCTGCAGAAATGGATGGGCGGGGTGGCTGGTACAGCGAGAGGTGGATTTCCACGCACCCCTACCAAGGCTGTGAGGTGCTGTTCCCCTGCAGCCACTGGTGGCAGCAGTTTCCTGGTGGGGTGGGTGGTATTTGTTTGAATGTTTTGCATTGCAGTATTTGGATGCCAAAGCTATACAGTGCTGTAAAAGTTAATTAGCCAGATAAAAAATTAAAGACTTCTCCCTTTTATTGTTGCCAACTTGCAATTCAGAAAGGGGTTTGTGTCAAAGTAAATCCAGCCACACACCCTAGTGAAAGAAGTGATAAAGAATTCAAGATCAAATTAACATTAAGGGACTGGTGCGGGAAAATCCCATCACTGTCTGGGGGGAAGAAACTTTCCCAATTGCATGCAGCACCAGCACAACTGATTGGGCTTTGAATGCCACTCCAGAGGGGAGGGTTACAGCCTGAAATTGAGCATGGAGAATAGGATTTATAAATGCCAACAGGTATTGTGGTATCGGAATAGTCCCCATGAAGGTGACATGTCCCTGGGGATCTGCTTTGTTCTCCTTGGCAAAGGTCCGAGATGTGGGTTTGCAGGACTCTGAGGCCAAGAGAGGATGCACAGGAGGCTATAAGGACACGAGCTCATGCTGGTGGATGATTGGGGGTGGCTGTGGAGCTCTTGAAGATGGTCCCTGTCTGCTGAAAGGTCTGGCTGGGACAGGAGACGATCTCACAGGACAAGCAGGCATTTATAATCTCCATTTATAATCCACTTTTCCATGGGACACTGCACAGGAGATTTGTAATGTCTTGGTTTTTATTTTTTTCAAAAATCATCAACAGCAATGTTTTCATTTGGGCCAGTTTTGTCAGTGGTATAAGAGGGTGCACATCTCATCACTTCAGCAGTGCCCTGGCCTGACAGTTGCTGGGGTCACCTTGGCTGTGGGGAACTTGCAATTACAGGATGGAGGGCAGAAGAGCTAAGACGAGATTCAGACTCACTCCTCTGATCTGGCCAACATCCAGGAGACGTGCTGTAAATAAGTGGCATCCGGCCCAGATTTTTTAGGAGGGCTGAGCTCCCATCCGAGATGAGGAGAGGGGCCCCAACTTCCAGCTGCACTTTGCACGTGCTGGGTGCACACAGGGTCTGGCCTCTTGTGAAATCCCAACCTGGTTGAGGGTAGCTGAGTGTTTGAAATTCCACCAAGCTGCCCAGCCCTCCCTCCCCAGTGAAAAAGAGGGGAATTGAGCAATTTCAGCAAGCGTTCCTTGTCTGTAGAGCTCACGTACTCTGCAAGCTAGACACATGGAGGATGATGCTGGTTTTACCCAGCAACCTGCTGCCTTGCAGAGAGGGGAGTGTTTTAAGGCTTGTGGTTTTGATGACAAGACTGCTGAGATCAGTCCACTGGCACATATTTACACCAAATGAGGATCTGGCCAGAGTCCCGATACTGGGAGAATATGCTTCCCACCCCCGCTACTATCAGGCCCAGCCCTCAGATGACAAGTTTTTAATTTAAAGGCTCGATCTCTTGTCTGAACAGCTCCCTCCCTCCCCCACTCTGGTGAGAGGAAAATCTTCGGATAGGCATCCAGGCGAGTGGGAAAGCTTTGGAGAGAGCTGTCTCTTGCCCTTTAGCCATCCAGAAAGGAAGAACTCATCTGAATGAAATGAGGATCAATCAGACAGAGGCATGGGAAAAACTGGGAAAAGGAGCCTCCAGTGATGTATATTCATGGGGGGGAAAACCTCCCCCAGACATGCAGAAGCTTTGATGAAAACCCTCCCAGCTGTGCTGCACCTTTGAAGTGACATAGCACAAGGGTATTCACGATTACCCAAGAGATAGAAGCAGATGAGTTCTCAATCAGCTGTATCCTTATATTTAGGATAGACTTTAAAGCTTTTAAAACTCTTCCAAAATTAATGAGAAACATCTGCATAGCACCCCATCATCCTCCCCTGCTTCCTCCCCCACCCTAACCCAGATAACCTACAAAGAATTAAATAATCACATTTCCAGAGGGCCAAGAGATGAGGTAGCCTTTGTGTTTCATGCTCCAGAGGATAAATGGGAAGACTCCTGAACCATTCACAGGAAATAAAAGGCTAATGGAAATGGGTTACTTTTTTTTTATTTTACCAGAAAGGACATTTCTGAGATCTCCCCATATGGCTCATATCAAAGTGTCATGGCATTTCATCAGCCTTGTGTCTCCTATGCCAGCATTTGTCTCCATCTACTCCCCTGCTCTGAGTTTTTAAAAGCTGAGTCTAAAATCTTTGCTCTGGTTCTTGAGCTGAGCACTGTTAGAGCTGTTTACCATGGGGAGAGCCTTTGTATGCAGGGATACTTATGCAGGGGGTGAGAGGGATGAGCCCCCAGCATAGCTGTGTCCAGTGTGGCATTCTAGATCTCCAGCATGGACTGGTAGCACCTGCTATCCAAGGACTTGAGCTTCATCTGTTGAGTTCACATGCGCATCTAGAGTTCTTGAGAGCTATCGAAGGACTTTTACTGCTGGAGTGTTTTCTTCATTCATAACCACAGTGGAGAGGTCAGTTCTTGTCAAAAGCTTATTCAGAAATGCGCTTTCACCTGGCCTCTGCTTACCCAAGGGTGACATGCTAAACACAAAGTCCTGAAAGTTCTTCCTCTGAAAAACCTCAAGGAGTATTCAGTAACCCAAACTCCAGGTCATTGTCCCTTGTGCTACCCCTTCTCAGCAGATGCTCCTTGCAGGTATGCTTAATAGGAACAGGCAGATGCAGTCAGCCAAGTCATAGATGTTTAACACACTTCAAGGTGCATTGGCAGTTCCAGGTGATCAAAGCCTCTCATGATGCAGTGGCATTGCCAGGGTGTTTTCTTTTAACTCTATCAGATAAGTTAAAAGAAAGTCAGTAGTCAGTTTTGATGTTCCAAGAAACCAATCTGGGAATGGTCAGACAAAAAATTGCTTGAGAGGTCAGTTAACAGAGCATAGGCATGGCCAAGGCTGAGAGGAGACTGGCACGTTTCTTTTGGTACTAATGTTTCCTGGATTCACTTTCTTCAGTGATTGTACAACTTTGAAGCTGAACTGGAAATATCAAGTGCCAATGTTTTGAAATGGGAGGTCTTTATCCCTGAGAATCACCCTGAAATCTCCTCTGATGACTGGGCACTATGATAAGCCTCCACCCAAGAGGATGGGTCTTCCCAGGCTCTTGTTATTTCTTTTTAGTGCTAATGGCATTTGGGCACACTACCCAGCAATGAGGAAATGTCTTCACCAGGTGCCTTTGTGCCCTTAGGAATGTGTTTGCATTAAAAATATAGTTTTCTTATACAGATCTTTCTGTGCAGGCTGTGTCTGGTCTTTAACTGCCAGGTGAGGCAGGCATGGTAACGCATAACCTTTATAACCAGTCTTGAGGAAAACTAGGATAGGCATCAAGTTCGATCCAGGGAAGTCCTAGTATGGTTATGACAGAGCAAAGGAAGTGCACTGAACACAAAGAGATGAGGCTGCTTATCCCATGTGTCCAAAAAAGAGGCGAGTACCTTTAAATTCAGTTAAATTCCAGCGGTCTATACAGACTCAATTAAAATTAAAGGGGCCTTCTTTGGACTTACTGTAATTTAATTGAAAGTGATTTTGGATTAAATGACTCAGTTAAAGCTAAATGATTCTGAATTGAAGCATCTGGATGAGAGTTCTTTGCCATTTTTCTGGCCTGTTTCAAGTTATTCTTATTCATGGACTCAAACTGATTTCCCTGAATTTCCATGATGTGCACAAGCTTGAGAAATTCCAGCATCAATCTGAAACAATTCCACTAGACCTACAGTATTTTTCATAGCCTTCAGCTACTTGGAGAGAACCAAGGAAGCAATGAGTGGAGAAGGCTGTTGGCATGACCACTAGGGAATACCTCAAAACAGCAAATCTTCCTTTGCCGTGCTAGTAAAAGGACAGTTCCTCTGTCCTCTATGTCCAGGGAAGAGAGCGGAGCAATAGTTCAGCAGGAGTCTCGCTCAGCCTGTTTGAAGGCATGCAGGAGCTCTTGTTGCATCCCTTGTGGATGAAAGACATTCTTCCTGGTTCCTTGGGCACAGGCAGGGATTTCCCGGACCTGTCCTTTAGGAATCTGTGTCCCAGGTGACTCAGGCACTGTCTGCGGGGGCATGTCAGCATTCTGTTAATGCTGCCTCCAGATATGTCTGTGCCTCATGCTGCCTGGTCCTCAAGCTGTAGCAGCTTGCATTAAGATATGTGTTTTCCCTGAAACTACCCAGCTTTGAGGTGAAGGTAAGAAAACTGAGGAAGAGGAAAGGAACCCAACTCAGTATTCTCCTGGAAGTTCCCACCTGAAATCATGAGCTACTAGTACCCCAGCCTGCAGAGGCTGTTCCTGTGGGACAGGACACAGCTACTCACACCATCCCGTTGTCTTCGACATAAGTCCTATGGAATCTTGTAGCAAGTGGGCTAAAACCTCTGTCCTTACCACAATGATTGCTCTCTTCTCATGGCAGGCTCTGCTTAGGAAGCCTTGTCTGCCCTCTTCTCCCCCCCACCTTTCCCAGCACATCCCTCTTCAAAATATCTCTCTTGGGAAGGGCAAAGGCTTTGTCTGCTCTGTGGTGTGCTCATGCATGTGAAGATGTTCAGAAAGGCGTGAGATACCTCCCCCTTACAAGAGCCAACAAAAATGTCACGTCTTGAGAAAATGAAATGAAATCTAACGTGTCATCTGCCCTGCTGGACAGGCAAATAAAAGCCAGTGGGAGATTTAAAGGGGCCTCAAATTATCGGTGATGGGTGAAGTTCTGAACTTTTTGAAATGAACCAAGGGGAAAAATCAGGTCTTAGGGCCTTCTTTTTTTTTTTCNGTTTTTACAAAGACAACATTGGATCTCTGCCCTAAGCTCTGCTTAGCCCAAACACAGACATGTGGCGGTTTAAACCTGCTAGTGTTTGTTCATGCTCTCCAGGCTGAGTTACATGACAGGAGAGTGACTGCTAGCATCCAGGTGGGTTGGCCGGGGAGATAAGAGTTGTTTCAACCCGGGGAGAGTAGATTTGTCCTTTGCCAAGTGGTTCTGCAGGGAAAACTTTTGAAGAGCCTTTTCTGTATCACATTTGTGGCCCAGCCCAAAGCAGAATTGCACAGAAAGCATGGGAACAGTAAGGGCTGGCTTGCTGATGCTTTGTGTGTTGAGGCATTGCCACCACAGGGCAGCGTGGATGCTGACCATTACTTACGGGCCAGTAGCATTACACACTGTGGTTTTATGGGCACAAAAGCTTGGACACAGCAAAGGGCAGAGAAAGGTCAGGCTATGGGGTGTACTGTGTTCTTCATGGGACAAGAGAAAAGCAAAAACCATGAGGTTTTCCTCTCCATCCTATATTTGGGCAAAACTTCACACCCTGTCTGAGCAATATTGCCCCCATTCTATAACCAGTGTAAGGAAGTTGTAAGGGAAAAACCTTTTTGCTTAAAAGAAGTGCCAAAGATTAATTTCGTTTAAACTGAAAAAAATAGAAAATAATTTTTACTGTTGTTTCTCACCCTATGTGTTAGACATTAGCTATCTTCTGGAGATTAACAGGACTATCTGAGTGCTGATTGTGTCTGCTATTGTCCAGCTTTATTTGGCATCAGACCTCATGTCTAAGGGGTTACACAGGTGCCTTGAACTTGGTAAAGCTGAGTGTCTTTTTCACCTGTTTCCCGTAGTCACTGCAAAACAACGTAAGGGATTACAAAATGCCTGGCTGAATCAACAAACTGCAATAAGCAGTGCTCGACAATGTGTCCGCAGAAGCCCATTACCTCCTCTAATTAATCCTCACTTCATTAGGCAGAAAGAAGACCGCTCATGGGAGCGTGGGTGTGATGAGGATACAACCGCTGTAACTTCTCTCCCCACTGCTGTTTGTTGGTTTCTGTGGCCCCGCAGAGACAAACAGACCCGCCCTGAGTGCTTGCGTGGGTTCCATAATGAGCACATGCTGAGCAGAGGACTTTTACCACTGCATATTCTCAACAGGGATTAAAATCCATTTCACCCCTGGTTCTCCTGTCTTTCTTTACACACAGAGAGGAAACCTCTCCCCTTCTGGGGCAGAGGGATGGTGGTGAACCTCCGCCTGGGCGGACACTGCTGCAGCCTGTGAGCTCCGGTTTGGGCTTTGCCATTACACCAAGATGCCTTTTGCATCACGAGGTATCCCATTGCCTGTCTGCAGTCCACACCCTCTTCATCCTATTTAATTTTGCCCTTACCCAGCAACAACCATCTAGGCAGAAGATACCCTTCCTTGCATCTCCACTCCCCTATCAAATGCTACTTTGAAGCAGGATGGTATTTTGCCTGTGTAAAAAAGTAGATAGCTGGGGCCTTCCACTGTCCCTTTCCTTGGATGATTTGACAACCCACACATTTGGGGCATTAAATGTCTCCATGCAGAGCCCTTGGTAAACATCTTTGAGAAGAGAAATGTAGTACCAATCTGCTGCAGCTTTCCTCTAGCCTCCACCCAAAGGAGACCACTCCATGTGGAAAGACAGCTTGTCCAGAGTAGCAGGACACATGAAGGCAGTTGTTGGCTTGTGATGCACTGTCTATGGGAAAGAGGATTTTTTAGCAGGCAAACCTAAAGGTATGAAATTAAGTCTGCCTCAAGTATAACAGAGGAGGATCATAGAGGCAGTTACTATAATTACTGCTAATGATACTTGCACTTACCCATATGTTAGTTCCACATAAAGATTTTTTATTCCCTGTGCAAACAATGAATAATTAGCAGCCCTTGTCATTGCCTTTTTAAGAGTTACATCATGTTCCCTGGGACAAAGACCATCTCTGAACAGCACCTAGCACTGAGAACTCAAGGGTGTTGAGTGCCACTGTAATAGAAGCATGTCAAAATTACAGGTGAATTCATTAAAATCTGTAGGGATGAGTTATCTGTCAGGCAGAGCTGTTCCCAAGAGACATTTTCGTTAGCTTTTTATTGGTGGTGTAATTTTCAAGGGTGTTATTTCACATTATGGAGCAAATCTGTTTTAGGCTTGTTTCTGTTGCCACTGAAATGGTAAGGCTTTAGGGTCTGTGATGGAAGACAGTTCTGCTGTTCTAGAGGTTTGAATGGTTTTGTTATTTCCCTGTTGTGTACCTTTCCCTGGACTCTGTTTTGGCAGTTGCTTAGCCTTAGGTGAGTGAAATGTCTCAGCCTTGATTAGGCATCAGGCATGTGCTTGTAAAAACAACACACCATTTTTCTTTCCAACATAATTTTTTCTCCAGACAAAATTGGATTTATTGCGTAATAAATATGTTCATTGGAGCTAAGGTGAGGTGGTGGTTAAGAACAACTCTGGTTTACATCTCTTTTCAGACCACCGAAGCCCAGCCCTACGGTTTGTGCCGATGCATTATTGCTGACAGCAGTAATTTTTAGTGACAGATACAAAAACGTCCTTAGGGAAAATACAGTAGTGATGGAAGTCTCCTGTGGGAAAAAGACTTTTTGTCTTTTTGTCTTTTCCTTTCTACGTGCTTTTGCCTTTTCTGGGTTTTTTTGTTGTTGTTTGGGTTTTTTTTTCTTTAGGGACATTTTCTTCACAGGCATTTAAAGCTCTTGAGCCCATTCATTTCACCATGATTTAAGGTCAGTCTGTGTCTTATGAGGTACAGTCAGTTTCTTTTAGTGTGAAACCTGAAACATTGGCCATGCTTCCAGATTGCACTGAATCTGAATGACAAGCCAGCTGTGGTCTGCATTTGTTGCAATCATTGGAAAGACCACACCTCTGTATGAAACATTGTCTTTTTGCATAGCAACTGATACTGTGAGTTAAGATGGATTGCACAATTTAGGCTCTAATCTTGACTGGAAAGATAGCATCGATTCTGAGTCAGAACCATATTTTCCTGTATCTCAGAGACAGGATATTTTCACACAGCAAACAGCAAAAATTTACATGTATGTAAGTGTGTTTCACCTTGATCCCACCACTGAGCAAGTCACGGGTCAAGTAAGTCTCCCGCTGAATGCAAATAGCTGTTTATGCTGAGCCAGGGCTGGAGAAGGCCCTGGTGGCAGCACCTCCCCATCAAGGGGAGCAAGGGTTGCAGTAAACAAAGGGGAGGAGACTGGGGGGAAGGATGGAGGTTACAACAGGGAGATCCTGAAATTCACCTGGTGTACTAAACCATTTAGTTGGGTCATAGTCCAGAACCGAGCATTTTCATTAAAAAACATTGCTAGGTGGTAACATTGTAGCGCTTACATGATTTGGAAATTGATCCTGTCAGAGAACGGAAATGACTCAGTAAATAACTGCCCACAGCTCAGTCCACACTTACATGAGCAGATATAAGCAATCACCAACTTCATCTGTCCGTGCCTCCAGCCTGGAAGTCCATTAGCCTTAACATCACAGGAACTTGTGTTAACAAGCGAAAACTTAGTACAAATATCAACTGCTTTTCCTCTCAGTTTGCCTAATTGATAAACTCAAAGACAATTTTCTTGGCCTGAATGTAGCTTGAAATTTGTTGCTTTTGACTCAGATCTAGATATGTGCTCCAGTGCCCAAAAGCGCATCTGTTTTTTCAGCTGTAGCAGCTGATTTATAAAAGGTAATGCCTCACTACAAATCTTAATATCCATAGGAGATCTCCACTCAGCTTCACAAAGTCAGTATTTCTGACATGGAGGCAAGTGTACTTTAATGTCCCTTCACGTCTTTAACTCTGACCTAAAAAGTGTGATCTTTGTAACTGTTTTAGCTCTCATGGCCTTGATGCCATTCTCACAATATGTTCTTTTAAAGAATATGGTGAAATGGAAGAAAACAATTAAATGACCCATTTACTGATTTGCCTTTGAGTATTCTGCTATAGTGATGGTAACTATTACCTCTTGATAAGATGATCCCCTACCTTAATGGAAAACTTAATTGCTGTTGTAGCAGTGACTGCAATCCCAGACCCCCCGTGGTAGGTACTGGACCTACTCAGAACAGAAGGCAGTCCCTGTCCTAAAGAGAGTGCAGCTGTGATGGGATGTGTCAGCAATGTGTTCACATAGTTTTCTTGCTTCTCATTTGAAAGAGTGTTTAATGATAAAATTCTTGGGGTTTGTTTTGATCAGGACAGTGACTAAGATATTCATGCTGTAATTAATACTTGTTTCTTTAGATCTGATTATAGTGTGTCTGTGATGTGAGAAGTACAAGGTTAATGGCACGTGTAGCAATCCACTGTTTTGTTTCTAGTTGGTGAAACTGCAGAGGAAATGACAAATGCTTATGCTGGTGTCTCTGCGAGCATGGATAAAGCTCTTAGCTGGTGTAATTGTCTCCTGTTATGACACATAAGTTAAACTGACTTCAGCTAGCTCAGCACCTAGAACTGGACTTGGGTCTTTCTTTGAAGACATTTTTAGCAGCATTCCCTGCGATGTTTTTCTCTCAGCAGGCAGTTTGTTATGGAACCTGTTATCTCAATATCTGAACTTTCCCTGCATTTTTAACGAACTTACCTCCAAATAAATGAGTGTAGTAGGGGACAGATGTTATCACTGCATGAGATGGAGGTAAAGAGAATTTTCCTTGAAGTCCTATAGAAAATCTACAGCAGAGACCCTGAGTTCTGGGATGTAGCTACAGTCATCAAGCTTTCTTCCTGCCTGTAAGGTGCTTTGGATTCTGGGTGGGAGAAGGTGGAAGGACTGAGCCTGCTGATCAGGGAATACTACAGTTACTTTAACTGTGACAACTAAGTGCCTGGATTTGGAGGAGGCCCAGTGTATCCACTAGAAATTGATGGTTATTACAATTAATAATACACTGAAATTAATTGCTGGGAAGAAAAATCATGCCTGTGTTGATCTATACCTGTGAATGACAGTAGAGGTGCTTTCTGTGTCATTTTCTTCTCTTGCCATTTGTAATGTTTTTCTGGAGGGACTAGGGTTTCCAGTTAATTCTCAGACTGACAATTTAATGTACTTCTCTGATGTAATTAATTCCCCTCCGCAGTCCTATCTCCAAGCAACAAAGCAGGAGAAAATTACTGCTCAGCCACCCCTTAATCCACGAAGAGTAAAGGCAGAGACACTCTGAACTAGCCTGACAGGAATGATGACCAACAGAGCAAATGGCTGGGGGCCCTGCAGCTTTGGTCCTATAAAATGCCTAATCCCTTTTGGATCTGAGTGCCTTTGGAGCTGCTGAAATCATTACGGGGCAGAAGATGCTGTAGTACCCATTTGCTAGACTCTGAGGCCTGATGTCTGAGTTTTAAAGCTACTTATTGTAGAGATGCTGGGAGTGCTACTACAAAGTGACTCCAAGACAGATTAGGTCTAAGAATAAGATTTCCTGGAAGCTAAGGTTTGTATCATTCAGGGTTGCACAGAACATCATTCTTCCACTGAGAAATGGGTCCCTTGGAGGTCTCCTCAGCAAGCAGACATGCACATGCGCACACACGTGTATGTGTAGCAATGCCTGAGACCTTGTAAAACCGAGATTCTATCTGGACATGATAATTCACTTGAAGCAGGCAGGAAAACTGTGGCAGGAAGACTTAACTCACAGGTAAATGTCGAAAGCTGAAGTACTAGACAGGAAGGGGGTTGTTAGAGGAGTTCTTCTAGAGTAATTTTTGGGCGCGGTCTTATCCTTTTTTTTCAGAATAGACAAAAAAGTGTGTACTGATGAAATCTGCTGAATCCAGACTTAATCATCAAAAGCAGGGGAGGGTCAGGGCACTCTATGGTAAGAGCAGTGTGATGTTCAGGACCAGAATAGCAGAAAAAAGTTTACATTTGCATTAGAAAACACAAATTCATGCATTTAGAGATTAATAACAATCAGCTATAAACAAGGGACATTTAATTAGGAGATAACAAAAGAAGGGAAGGACCTGGGTGTTGTGAAGTGATCACAGCAAAGCTGTGAGTACAAGAAAGCCAAATGTGATATTAAGATGCATGTGTCTGTGTGTGTGTGTGAGAGAGAGAGAACGTTACCAGGGGTTCCAGAGAAGGACAAGTGCTCTTGCACAAAGCCAGGGAAAGCTTCATCAGGAACAACAACTATAGGTGTGGCCATCAGAGGTACAGAGAGGGGGTACCAGGACAACCAGCCTGAAGGTGCTGTCTCTGTGACCCAGCAAAGAGCATGCTGAGTGGTGAACACTGGGAAAATGAGAACTGTTCTAGAGGAAGGACAATATCGACAATGTAATCAGTAAATTTAAAGTGGCCCAGGGTTGAGTTAGATTGACAGTGAGGAGACACTTCTGCATACTAGCAATAATCCATTTTGGAGACACTCAGGAAAATTCCTCTGCCCATGCTAGCAGATTGGCTGTATTCAAGAGGAAGAGAAGCCCACGCAAAACCCCAGATCCAGCTGCCCAGCCTTTAGCCACCAAAAGTGGGAATTCAAAATCTGTTCCACAGATATATTAGTTGTCTGGCCAGAATAGCAGTATTAGGTAGTAGTATGAGGTAGTCTGCTCCAGTTTAGTAAAAACACAATTCATTTTTCTTTGTGTCTGATATGTTTACCTCTGGACTTTGGGCAGGATTCCTGTTGATTTGCTAGGCCCCCAGGGTTGGACTGTCATCTGATATCCCCTTTATTTGATGGCAGTATTGCTGCCTGGCTTATTTGTTGGATGGCCATACCAAATCAAACAGTGCCTTATCCAGTGCAGTAGCTTTTTTTAAGTATCATCAATTTATGCCTGGTATTTCTATGGATGGTGAAACCCCTACAGAATGCACCCAGCTGCTTGAGCAATGCTGTGAATGGAAGGAAAAATTCCTCTGTTGTCCCTAGAAGCCACCAGCCCATGCCCCGAAGCAGGAGATTTCATTACCCCTATTTTTTTCCCTTGGGTTATATGACTGCCAGTGCTATTTGCAGTCATAAAATTTTCCAACTCAAGTTTGAAACCCAGTCAGCATTGTTTGTCTCCGTTGCCCTCCTGCGGCTGCAAATTCCTCTACTCTGCTCTGGACACAGCTGTTTCCCTTTAGGAGCCTGCTGTATGCTGCCCTATAATTTCACTCAGAGTCCGCTTTTTCCCACAGTGTCTGGCTGAGGTGCTCAGCACCTCACAGGATGGAGTTCACTGCTTGGGGCTGCCCTTAGACTTAGCAGGACTTCACAGAGAGACGCATCAGTGTGGAAGGGAGCCATGGGGCAAAGAGCCTCCCCTTAGAAATGCCAAGCCAGAGGAGCAGTTTGCTGCGCTCACCCCCACGGTTGCAGTTTTTGTGATGCCCTCCATAAGCAGGGCAGCCCCATAGAGAGTTCTCGGAGTCACCTTTCCATAGCACAGGCCAAGAAAACTTGACTACCACATGAGCTCCAGCTGATAATGGTAGAAGGCAATTACACATCTGCCAGTGCTTCTGCTACAATCAGCTCCAGAGGCCGATGCAGAGGCTGGTTTATTTGATGCCTTTTTTTTTTTTTTTCCCTTCTTCCCCTGCTCCCCTTCTGGCAAGAGCAGTGAGGGACTGGTTGAGTTTGCTTGCTTTACTGACAGGAAGGGAAACTGCTAAGTTAATATATGCATCCACTCTTCAAAACCAAAATTTGTCAGCAATGCAGACATAATATCAGCCACACAGAAGGCACTGAAGCATGTGATAAATGGTGAATTCAGTAGTCCTGGGCTATCACCATCCTGCAGCAAAAGAAGGTACTGGAACATTTCAGGGCAAGCAGGCAACTCGCAGAGCCAAACTGCTACTGCATCTGAGGGCTGTGGCTGCTTTTCTTCTGCTCAGATCTTCCTGTAAATTGCAGTTCAGAGGCCAAGATTGCAAATCAGGCTGAATCTGGCCCTCTTTCTTCCCTCAAAAAGTACATATACATTGTCAAGGACATGTCTTAACTTAGGAACAGACTATTACAAATGTGAGCGCTAAGAGGGTGTAAAACAGGCACAGTCTGGCCTTTTTGTCTTCAGTGCCACGAGTACAAACAGAAATACCTGGGTACAATGTTTTTACTTTCATTGGGACTCTACAGATGTGAAAGGCCCCCTGTTAGATAATTTGCAGAGATAACTCAGAACACGTAAATAAATTCACTTCTGTCTCCCCATAGGTACCAGATGAGATGTTGCATGCTGTAAAATCTAGCATATGTAGCCCTCGTTTACATGACCATGTGGGGAAGGGAGGCAGATTAGTAACAATGGGTGCAGCTGCCTGCCCCACTTACAGTCTCCAAGATCAACAGATTCCTTCACACACACACCCCCCGCAGGTGCTGGAGTCATTTATCTAAAGCTCCGTGGAGATGCTCCATGCAATTAGCACCTATGCTTATTACTCTCTCTTGCCATTCTTACCTCAAAGGTCTCTGCATAAAAGGGAAGACTTTTAAAGCTCAAGAGTTTTCTGTGGTAGTTTCTTACTCTGCGTTTTTACATATCCCTGTCCCTGCTCCTTTCTCCATTGCTCCGAGAATCTTCCAGGTTTGTTTTGTGGTTTTTCTTTTTCACAGGAACTCAAACTCTCCCTTGTTACGATTGCCTGTAATTCCATCTCCCACTCATCCCTCTTGTCATCCTCAAAACTTTTTTCTTTTTTACACACCTTTCTGCTTTCGGAAGCCCAGCTAGTTACTATCCTTGCCACCCCCTCCCTCCCTCATCTCCCTCCCTCATCTCCGCCCTCCCCCACCCCACCATTGGGCAGCTGCTTATCTGTTTATTTGCAAAACTGAATAGAGGTCTTCTAAGAGCAAATATTTTCATTTGTCTTCCAGCTGTTCTTGTGTCAAAAAAAAAGAGGCACCAACTTAGCAGAAAGAAAATTTTAGGAGGTTTGTTTGGTTTTTTTTCCATAGTGCCAACCGGAATCTGAAAAATGGGGCAGGCATCAGTAGTGGTTGTTGTTGTCTGGGCTCTGCTGCTCTCTCATGCTGTGTTCTTGGGCAAGACACTTAAGCATTCAGTCTGTTTTCAGATGGGCTACAGGAATGCTGTTATCGTTAATTAGATGGTCCCTGAAGAGTATTTCCAATACGCAGCTTTTTTGACAGGGCTAACTGTTATTGTCCAGAGAAAAAAATACGCTGGAGTAAATCTTGGCTCTTCCCAAGAGGCTGAGTAAAGGGTATAGGTATGTGCTGGAGAAGCAGTAAAGGGGTAGGAATCAATTCTTGTTCACCAACGACTCCTAGGGGATTTGCATGGCTTCTGGTGGGCCTCCAGATGGTAGGAGAAAAGGAAACTTACTGTCAGTTGGTTTAAACTGATTTATATACAGAAGAATGGAAAATGAATAGTGATTCTTCTCCAAAACATGTTAAAAACTACTGATGTCTTGAAATGGGTCAACACTGGAGTGGAAGAAGTCAACAAAGACTAGCTCAAGCTTTCATGTGAGTTCCTTTGTGACTGTACACCTGTGGGGTATTCTAGGGATGGGTTAGCTCCAAGAATAATCCTGGAACTAGTGAATTTTAAGGAGCTCTGATTTTAATTCATGTAGTTTAGTTTCTGTGGTTTACATCAAAAGACACCAAAATGCTGGGAAAACCTCTGCAGCAGCCACACCTCAGTTTTGAGAAGGGCATTTCATTCACACCTAGTTTAGTGCTCTCCCTTTTAAGCTGTATTAATTGTTTTAATAAACAAAACAGTTTTCTTTCTGGAGCACTCTGTTCTTTCAGCTGCTAGTCACTTCAGCAGTATACACTGTGCTATGAAGTTGTCTTTGTTTTTTCTTTGTTGGACTCCATTTATAGCTTTTCATTGACTTTGAAATGGGGAAGAAACAACAGATTTCTAGTTGGGTCATTCTGTCACTGGCACATTCTCTCTCAGAGGCATTCACTGCCCTCAGCTTTCTGGATCCTACAGCTGTACACCCAAATCAGGCAGGTAGCCATGAAAATGGGGAATTAGGTAGCTAGTTACCTGATTTACATGCACAAATTGATATTTTTTGTGCAAATGTGGCTTCTTAGAGTTGTAACTGGCTAGGTGTATTTAATTTCTCTTTAAAATGTTCCATGGGTTTCTTCTGCCACTTTCATTGACGCGAATTAGGGTCAATCTAATTAAGCTGGTGCAATTGCCTCAATGAACGAAAACTAGAATGAGTAAGCAGATAATTTGGTTTATTGTCTGTGTGATGGTTGTCACTAGGAAAAACATTAGTATGTAATGTGCTGGGATAGTTGACTTTGCTGCATATTTGAGCTATTTTGAATTCTAAGTATAGGAAATACTCAAAACAAAGTCCACAACAGTGCAATCGGCATGCAGTTCTCTTTGGATGCTACCATTATAGCTGTGTGTTGTGCTGACAGAGTGAATTCCAGATGGAGTTTGGAGAAGTGATGATTAATTTCCAGCAGTTCCAAAGAGGAAATTATACTCGTTAAATCAATCTAAGTGAATTTCAGCTCTTGCATAAAGGACACCCTAATTGCATTGGTGAATTCAGAATGAACGGCAGTGCAGCATGCAGGAAGTTCGCGCACACCTTGTACTATCATTAATGATTGCAAAAGAGCCTGAAATGTTTACTCACTCAGCCAGTAACATGTTTGTGTTCTCTTTTTTTTTTTTTACCTTATTGAATTGCAATGGGAAGGGGGCACGTATGTGGCTAAATAAAAGCCCTTATGCTTCAGAGCAGACCCTGAAGAAATGGAATGATGTGCTGGATAAACCCTTGGCTGGTGTTGCTGAGTCTGGTGGCAGCACAAGCCTGGCTGTTCAGCTCCAGTCGTGACACTGGTTGGCTGTGACTGAAGATTTATGTTGAGCTCTGTGCTTGGGAACAGCCATTGTAGTTTGTTATTATTTTCAGCCTGCCCTACTTTGCACCATCGTTAATCATGGAGAGGCTGATGGGATGGGGATGAGACTGGCAGTCCCTTTGTGGCAATGGTCGTGGAGCCATCTGCAGTGTGCGCCAACTGCCTTCCAACAAGCCTCTCCCAGAAGTGGGGTCAAGGAGACATTTAATTTATTAGCTGTGCAGAGTGATATACTGGCATTAAATTAATATGTGTTAAATCCACAAGGAGCCTTTGAGGGAGAAAAGCAGCTAAGGAATGAGGCAGCAAGTGTTTTGTGTGTCTGTGACTCAGCAGGCTGCAATTAGGCCATATAGGAGAACGGGAGGGATGGCAGCTGCCTCTTCCCACTGCAGAGTCTCACTTGGGGATAGCAGTGGAGCTGCTTCAGGTTGACTGCTGAGTGCTTAATTCATCCTGTCGGGCTTTGGGCACATGCTGGGTGAAGATTTTCCCTCAGCCTCTCCCTCTTTTACAAAACGGCAATGCTAATGAAAGGGCTGGACTGGAGTTTTGTCTGTGTCCAAGCTGAGTCTGCAGTTAGGTTGTGTGTGGTCCCTTGTCACTTTATGGGACTAGGGTAAACATGAATTGCTTTGTTATGTGCTGAATGGGAAAGTTAGCCCCAAATTAGCAGTAATGTGAGGTCATTTAACCCTTATGGGAGGTCTTTTAAAAAGTCATAATAGATCCAAGCTGGAGTCAGGACAGACCAGTCCAGACCCCAGAGAGTTTTTGTGCAAGATTGACAAAGTCCACTGTTATCACCTGAGAGAGTAAAAAACGTAAATACTCTTAGATCAGTCAAGAGGAACTTTCCTCCTACTGGGCTGATTATTCCTGAAGCAGGTGCTGCACCCAAATCCCCACATAATGCTACAAGCTCCCTATATTATTCCTGCAGGTTTCAGGCCAGGAGAATTAAAAGTGAATTGGAGCCAAGATGAGTGTCAGCATCTCTCAATCCAGTGTATTTATTGACACAATAGTTGCTGGGTCAGGGCAGCTCTTCCTCCAGTTTCATTGTCCAGCCCTTGAAACAAGGGCTAGTCTTTAATAGCCATTGAAAATAACTGTGGCTTGTTTGGGACATGTAGCAGCCTGTGAGGGAATGGAAGCTCTTGTAAGCATGCTACAAAGGCTCATGTCCTCCTTTCTTGGGCAGCTATGGACTAGGGATGGGAAAACATTTCCATCCTGCCTTGCCTTGTTCCTTGTTAGCAGGAACAATAGTCTCTGCTGGTCAAGTTGTCTGAAGCGGGATCTGCATGTGTGTGTTGTTTGATTTCAACAAGCTCCACCACAGGGGAAAGCTGTGATGCCCTGTGGGACTAAGCAAACTATCAGGGAGCCATAAAACTCCTATAACTGAGGCCTCTCATTTGCAAGGTTTGATGGAGCTGTTGGTGAAGCTGCGTAGACAGGGTTATGGGAGAGGAGCCCAGTATCTTTGGAGACCATCGGTGCTCCTGGTGGGTGCTGGTGGGGCAGTGGATGTGTGCGCATCCCAGCAAAGGGCACAGTGTGTACCAGGCTGTTGTGAGCTGGTATAACTGGAAGGTGGGCACAGGTAGGCCTGATGTAGGGCACAAAGAGGTTACAGAGTGATGGAAAGAAGCATGGGAGGGTGTAGCACACTCAGCTGGAGGGAGAGAAGCAATTCAAGGGGCCTTGCTGCATGCATGGACTCAAAGCAGCAAGATGGGTGTTCTGTTCCCACTGCCACATAATTGGGCATGTGGGGCCCTGGCTCCGTAGGGATTCCTGGTGTGACCCTATGGTGGGAATTTTGGGAGTGCTCGCTCTCCAAGTGCCTCTGTTGCTGGGAGAATGGCTCTCGGCTGGAAAGAGGAGAGCCTCATTTATGTGACTCATTGTGTGTAGCTTTATGCTGGCACAGCTCTAGCGGCTGTGCTGTGCAGATGCAAACAATGTATGTTTCCATTTTCTTGGGGAGTTCTGCACTGTCCTGTCTTGCCATTTAAACACGTGCCTTGCAGCATAAAGGGAGGTTTTCCCTGTTTCAGGGATCACTGGGAAGATAAACCATTAGAGTGTGGGACACTTGATGTCATCAAAGGTCACAGACAGGCAGGGAGCAATTCTGACCCCTGGAGCTACCAGAGCCTTTATATCTGTGCATTGGTGAAAAGAAGAAGTGAAGGCTTTCACCAGATAGCTTTTTACAATATTACACGCATTTAAAGTTTCCATATGGTTTATGTCCACTTTAAGTCCAAAAGTCAGGAGAGAAACCTTGGTTGCTCTTTCCTGGTGGAAACCTGGCTGTATTTCCGTAAGTGCCAGAGTGCTGGCTTTCTAATTCCAGACTTCCCAGGATGATTCCTGAGGTTGTTGAGAAATACCTTTCTGCCAAGTAGTCGGCACGACCGGAAGCTCCAGATACCTTCTCATCTGGAAAGGCAATCGGACAAAATGCCAAGCCCAGGGGGCAAAATTTCAGTCTTGGTGCCAGTCTTGCTTATTATATACCTGGGTTCTGCAGCCTGGTAGACTTTCATCATATAATTTATTTGCTTCTCAACATCCCTGCAGTTATTAAAAGCATCGTGCTCAGAACTGCCACCCAACGTTTCTCTAATTAGTACATCTGCCTTTTGGGGCAATTTTGGATTGTTCATTTTACAGCTTGACCTCTGGCAGTGAATGGCCAGAATTCAATCTGGGTTCCTGTTAGCCAGGGGAGCTGCCTGGGGTCTTTAGGACACAGGAGATCACAGGGAGAAAGGATCTGATACTGCAGGGATGGGCTCTGTAGAAATGTCAGCCAAATGTCATGCTTAGGTCAAGGGGGAGAATCCCCAAACAGCCTTGCCTGCATGCTGCCGCACAATGCCAGCTGCACTGCATGGCTTTGCAAAGGGCAGATTTTCCTTGTGTGGAAGAACAATCCAGATTAGATCTTTCTAGCTCACCGTAAAATAGATTTAATTCTATGCTGAAAATCAGAGCATCAGGCACTGTTTTCACTGGCAGTGATTAATCCTAAAGGTACTGTAGGAGCTCACAGGAAAACATCTCACTGTCAGGGTTATAAATGCTTCAGGTTGAGATGAAATTGTTAGTGTCCTTTTTATGCCTTTTTAGGACTCATCTGTACTTGGGGTTTGACCATAAGTACCAGTTCCAGCTCCAGTAGAGACACAGTTTATGCTGGTGCAGTATAATTTGTTTGATCTTATTTCAAACTGAGGTAAAAATGCATTGCTATTAGTCACATCTCCACTCGTGGTTTGTGTGGGTGCCTAGACACTCAGGGTAGGCAAATTTTTGAGACTTGCATAAAATTTCTTGCAGTATGGTCATGGCTGCAAATCCCATGAGAGCCCCAAGGGTAGCATCTGTCTAAGCGCTCAGTGCAGGACTGCCCAAACAGGCCTATGACTGGAACAGGCTCCGGCACATGGATGAGCAGTGCTTTGGTCTCCTGCTTTCTGTTTCAGTGCCACAGAGACAAGTTATGGCAACAGTTCCTTCCTGAGTATCAATGGTCAGAGCCTTTTCTACTCAGACCCAGCATCTGAGGTTTGCAGGTAAATCCTGTCTGCCATTGCCAGGCCCAGCCAGCCCTCAGCACTGGGGATTTGATATATGGGAAATATACGGGAGGCTGATTCTCAGATCTTGAAGTGAAAAAAAATATTGATTGATTGATTTAACAAAGCTAAAACAACAGTTTTGTTTTGTAGTAGATATGTGCTTCATGCAGGAGGTGGCTTCTGTGAGGAAGGAAAATCCCCAAGTCTCAGGGGCCAGCAGCCCTTATGTGCCAACTGCTACCCAAGGTGTTCTGGGTGCATCTCTTTTAATGTTGCAAAACTACCTAGTATTTTTCCACACCATGGGATGGCTAGTACCTTGCAGTGACCTCTCCGTTAATCCCCAACAACAACCTTCCCCGAGAAAGGAGTTCTAGCCCTTCAGAGGTTGACAAAAATTAAACTGTCTGCTGGATCTGCTGTGCAGGAAGGCTTGTCGATTTGTACATTTGACCTGGATGCTGGGCACTAGAACAATCTAATAAGTTATTCAAAGTTTTGGTTAGATTTGTTATCTGAAAAGGTGACAACACTGATGTGATTTGGATTTAGGTTTGATTTAAGATGGCCAGACTTTTCACCACAGATGTTGGATTATCGCCTGGCCAAGAAAAGTAAGCAATATGAGCAGGTAGCATGAGTCTGAATTAAGTGTACTTTTATTTGGTATCAAATATGATAGGCAGGTTCCAGCTAGGGAGCAAAGAGAGCTTGCCCTCCACTAGAGGGTGGAGTAGATAGGTATCTCTTTCTTTCTCAGTTAGACTTCGGAACTATGGGGAGGATGTCTGGGAGAGACAGTACTGATAGCTTTGGGCTCCTCCAAGCTACCATGTCTCATTTCGTGTACAGTAGCTCTGATAGGGAGAGATAAGAGTGGAGTCCAAGTTCCTGGCAGCTTTTGGTCTCTTTGGCAGAGGTATCAGCAGGAGATGGGCTGCAGTGTGTGGGCTCTAGCAGGTGAAGACTCAATACCTGGCTGTGATTACCTGCATCCTCACCAGAGCATAGGTTCATCCAGGGGTGGATGCAGCTGCAGTGTGGGTGGAGGAGGTCTGTGCAGCTGAGGGGTGCTGGAGTGACAAGTCCCATGGGCACCTGATAATGCTTTCTTTTCCTTCTGCTACTGCACCATGGTAGAGTGCCACCACGGCAGTGTTGTGCAGCAGGAAAGGGGAGTCAGAGAGCCACTGACTCACTCCTGCTGTCAAACGAAGGTGACATCCTGCAGTGAATGCCTACAGCCGTGCTTGCTCCATAAGTTCAAAAGATCGAGTTTCCTTTTTCTTCAGCCCAGAACTGTGTTTTTTACAGGAGGCTTCAACACTACCAGCTTTGCTCGGGTTTTGCTGCAGCATCCAACTCACTGTGAGCTCCGCATATTCTGTGAAGGAAGCTCTCCTTTTCCTTTGATGGCTGCATGTTAGCATGACAAAGCTAGAGCCCTTGGGGACAGAGCAGGGCCAACCCTGGGCCAGTTTACAGGAGGTTTTCAAAGGGAAATCTTTCTCCACCTGTGAAGAACTGAGAACTAGAGCTCGAGTACCAGGTGCTTCTCCCACAGGAGTCCGATTAAAGGTTTGTGCTGTGTTACCTGTGCAGTATCAGCCAGCCAGCTGATAGCTGGTGACTCATGCAGGGCCTTTGGCAGAGGTTTCCAGTTTTCTCAGTGAAAATGAGATTCATTTCCCACAGTTGATGTACCAAGCCCCTGCCCAGCCTCACTTCTCCCCTCCCTCTGTGTTTGCCTTTTCATTTGAATGATTCAGGAGCAGAGGGTGTCTCCAAACCAGGCCTGGGATCTAACACAGAATCTCAACTCCAAGGACAATTTTAGAGTCAAATCAAGATTGTGGAGCCAACAACTTCTTCCTCTTCTCTATAAATAATCAGGTCCAACAGCTGTCTGCTCAAGGTATTGTGGGAAAGTCAACTCCTGCCAAAGTACTGAGACAGAGAAAAGCAAGGCAACTGTTGCTGCGTGCCAATTCTTGGACATCTCAAAACATTCTTTGTACCTGTATCCCATGACTGGTTCAGCTAACTAATGACAGGTGTAGAAGAGAAGTGAGAAATAATTAAAACTGACTTTGATGACAATACTGGTCAGCCTTAGCACTAATAGGTCATGAGCCGTGGTCCCACCAAGCACAAGCCAGGTCCCTGGTAGATGTAGGATTGGCTTTAAAATTGCTTAACCTTGCAAGGTGCGTGAGGGAGCTATTTTCATTTGTCTCTTCATTCCTAAGCCTATAGGGACTGGGTTTTGAGGCATCTTGCAACAGTTAGGAAAGACAGATTTTTATGTCAAGAAAACTTTGCTATGAAAACTTTCTCACTGGTGAGACCACTACTTGAATACTGTGTTCAGTTCTGGGCCCCTCACCACAAGAAGGATGTTGAGGCTCTGGAGCGAGTCCAGAGAAGAGCAACAAAGCTGGGGAAGGGGCTGGAGAACAGGCCTTATGAGGAACAGCTGAGAGAGCTGGGGGTGTTTATCCTGGAGAAGAGGAGGCTGAGGGGAGACCTTATTGCTCTCTACCACTACCTGAAAGGAGGTTGTGGAGAGGAGGGAGCTGGGCTCTTCTCCCAAGTGACAGGGTACAGGATGAGAGGGAATGGCCTCAAGCTCTGCCAGGGGAGGTTTAGGCTGAACAATAGGAAAAAAAAATTCACAGAAAGAGTCATTGGGCCCTGGAACAGGCTACCCAGGGAGGTGGTCGAGTCACCTTCCCTGGAGGTGTTTAAGGGATGGGTGGACGAGGTGCTGAGGGACATGGTTTAGTGTTTGATAGGAATGATTGGACTTGATGATCCGGTGGGTCTTTTCCAACCTGGTGATTCTATAATTCTATGATCATGTGGTTACAGGAAGTCAGGCTTTAAAAAGGAAACTAAATAACTAATAACAACAGCGAGTGTCAGTGGATTTGTGACAAAACCATGAAAGGTGGCAAACCCGAGACATTATGAATTCCAGATGTTGCACGCAGGTAAGTATCTCTGGCCTGAGCTTTTCTAATTAGCTACAGAGACTTAAGTTGTCACATAAAGATGTCTTTCAAGGCTCCCTGAGACAGTTCAGTGTAGTCCACCAAGATGGACCGATATTCATTCGTATCTCCTTTTTTATATGCTACTTGGGATATACTGAATGAAATTGAAATCTCTGTGCTGTGCTTAGAATCAAATCAGAACTGGCATCTCTGCAACTCTGTGGACGGAGCAGACATTGGGATCCAGACACAATTTGTGCTTCATCTAGAGCCTGAATCTGAGCCCAGTCCATGCTGCTGGGATCTAACCTGCTGGCTGATAAGGGTAATTTAAGCTGAGCAGTTTGGGACAGCTCTGCCAGTGACATTTCCATATCTCTGCTCAAGAAGGGCTGATTAAGGATAAATGGAGTCAACTGAGGTATCTCAGACAAAATCCATCTCTGCTGTAGTGTCATTGGCTGACATCAGATAACTTCCTGAAGGGAGGCAGCTTTGATCAAGCTGCAGCGGTGCAGGAAATGGTTGGGAGCAATACCTGATGTTTTGCATTTGGTCCATTTTTAAAACTGTTTTCATGTTTAAAAACAAGTTGCTCTCAGTGAGGAATCTCAGCACTCTGGTACCTGCAGGCCCAGTCCTGAGCCCTTCCTTGCTCTGCTGGCATGGTTGACAGAAACTTCTGCACCTGGTGTGGTAATCCCTGGGGAGGAATTAAATTTCTTGGGTGTTTTTCAAGGTGAAATGTACATTTGTGTTTCAGGTTGCATGCCTGAAACAGATGATGGAGGGAAGCTCCACGAGTTAGGTATGGCTGATGAGCTGCAGCAGGTCTTCACTGTTGGGTGCTAGGGTTTAGAAGGCAAAGTTTACTTGCAGCCAGTCTGAAGTCCCTTTTAAATAGGAACCAATTTTCCTTAGTGAAATCTTCCCCTGACTCCTTCCCTGTATGTATTTGTACCTGAGTGCCACAGGAAGTCTGGGCCTGGGCAGGAAGTTTGGCTGAAATGGAAAACACTCTTGCTACACCTTCAACCAGCTCCCTCCTGCTAGAGACTAAACTAGCAGGTCCGTTCACTGTTGTGGGTTCCCTCTGACTGGGATTGGATTTATGGGTGTCAGCTATAGTTACCTCCAGAGTGAGAGCACCGGCCACACACACGTCAGAGCATGCAGAGAGAGCAAGTGTGTGTTCCTGGCACGAAGGTATGGGGGACTTTGCCTCAGCTCTCCAGACCCTGTAGGACTTTGGTCCTCACAGCTGCCCCATAAGGCCTTTTCCTAACACTTGGATCCTTTTGTAGGTGAGAAAAAGTGAAGCTTCTTCCACAAAGAGAAGCTGACTGAGACAGTGGGTCATGTTTGTTTGTTTAAAATCAAGGTGGATGCCCTGAAGACTGTTAGTTGGGTCAGTTGTTTGCAACCCAAACTTGTTACTGTGTAAAAACTGGTAGAACTAGATGAAAACAGGAATTTTCCTATAGCCCCCTGGGCTACAAGAGATAGTAACAAACTAGCTTGACTCTATTAAAAAGATATTTAACATTGAATCATGTTGTTTAGTGGTACTAGATACTAGCCAGCTGGCTTCTCAGATACCCTGCAGGTCGAGGTATTCACTTAACTGGAAAGCAGCTGCTGAGGATGGGTCAGTGAGGGGTTCATCTCTCACACTTTCTTCCTTTTCCTCATTATTATTGTGACCATAGAGTGACTTTTGTAGCCTGTGTTGTACAGAGCAAAAGGGCAGTCCTCCCAGGCTAAGACTTGTAGCCCAAAGAAGTTCCAGTTCAGCTTTTTGTTCTGCCTTCACAAGGAGGAGGCTCTAAGAGGCAGAGGGATTCTTGATGAGAAAGTATCTGGTCTGGATATCAAAGGTTTTTACAAACTTACATGGCACTAGCTATATACTTCTTGCTGGAAAAGCACCTAAAGCAGCTGTATCTCCCTTCGGTGAACAGCTCCCATTAACATGCTTCAGGCTGCTTCCTTTTACTGCGTATTAATTGTTGAAGTATTTTAATAACCTTTGGTCAAAGGTTCCTGGAACATCCAAGAACATCACAGGACAACTGGAAAGGCTGTTTGACAGCTGTCAGTGGGAAAAGCTGTGTATCCTAAAGGGATAAAAGCCTTTGCTTTGATGTTTCTTACAAGTTATACAGAAAAGAAGCCAGAGTGGGAACAGGGAGCGTGAGATGACTTATCGTAGATCACATTACAAATTGGTGGTGGAGAGAGAAATATGAACACTGGGCTGGCATGGTCACAAGGCTGTGTTGCACCTTGGGCAGCTCCTACAGATGCAGATCCATTCTGCCCCTGACAGAGCAGTGGCATCTGAGGGCTGGCGACCCCACGAGTGAGGTCTTCCACCACTGGAGCTGCTGATCTCTTGCTAATGAAATGCAGCAAATTGCAGTCTGCCCTTGGGTATTTAAAGAGGGTTTAACAATCCAAACACAAGCACAACCTTGTTGCCTTAGAGAGGGTGTAGCTGTGAGCAAAATTTGACCCTCTCTTTTAAACTTTGCAGTTCGTCTTGACTGCTGCATGCTTTATTTTTAGAGCATCATAAAAGGCTTTTGTTCCAACGTATATTTAACAGGGGAGTGGAAGGGAAATGGGAGGGTTTTGTGCATAGAGAATGTATCTCTTGGTCTCTTTCTTCTAACCCACCCCCTCACCAGATACTCTTGTAGGGTGGAGTATAAATGAAAAGGGAAAAAAAAAGGGAAAATAATAATTAAAAATACTGAAATCATAGTCAAAGGGATTGTCTAGGCACTCAGGCCTGGAGGCCTCTCAGGCGCCATAAAACAGACATTATCACAAAAAAGACAAGGTGCCCCAGAGAATGGAAGAGGCACAGCAAGGGTGGTCCTGTCAGGCTGGATCTGGTGGGTGCTGGAGGCAGCATGGTACCCAGGCAGTACTGTCTGTCCCTGCTTCCCACCAGGATGCCTCACATCTGGACTGGTGTGAACTGGGGCAGTTCTTATCTTCCGTTGCTGGCTGTAGTGTAAATCTAACTAAGGGGAGTCAGCGAGGCTCCTGTCTGTGGGAACATTGGTGACAGGGGGTTGGTAACATTTTCATCTGGCCTTGAAAATATGTCTGAGAAAGGAAGCTCAAGGTGGTGGTACTGTACAGAAGACAGTTGTGTACGGGCCCCATAGTGCTGATGCAGCGGGGCTGGTTTCTGCTGTCAACCATTTTACCGAGGCCAAATAATTCCTGGAGGCTGAGAGAGTGCCTCAGTGCTGCGGGCAAGCGCAGGGCTGATTGCATAAGAAATAAGACTGTATGCGAGAATGAGCACGCATGTTCCTAGCTGGCAAAGTTTGCAATCCGCCATTGTGGTAAGTTCCACACAGGAAAAAGGTGAAGTCCTGGACCAGTGGCAGCAAAGCTTAGGAAAACTTAATGCATAAAAACAGGATTGGGAAAGCTAAGAGAGGCAGTCACAGCTGCCATTTTTGAGTCCCAGTTACTTTGTTTAGAGGAGGATCTGTTTTCTTGTCCTTTCTACTAGTCCTTTCCAGCTGGGAGGTCCAAGGGACCTCCTGATTTCTCAGGCAGACCCCAGCCGCGCTGAAGTAGGACAGAGCACGCAGCCTTGCCGATGACTGGCAGGCAGGAACAAGACCAAGGTAAGTCCATACCAGCCCTGGATGTCTTCATTTCCGTCTGAGCTGCAATGCAAGAGCTGCAAGTGCAGCAGGGGTGAGCTTAAACCCACAAAGGTAGGAACAATGCTTTGTCAGCAGCTTGCTGGCTACCGAGTTTTCCTCCAGGAAGGCAAAAGGGTCTGGTGGCTTAATTTTTCTCTTGTCCTGAGTCACTTTATCTCTGTGAATGTTTCCCTTGAGAGGTGGATTTGGCCTGGCCATGATGGCACTGAGGCCCACAGGACACCTTTCACTAAGGCAAAGCCTGTCACCACTCAGCTTTGCCAGACACATTTCTCCCTCCTTTTTATTAGACATGGGGTTTTTCCTGCGGGGGTCAGAATCCTGTGCCCTCCCATTCCCCTGCATGGTCTGGCTCAGCTAGAGTTTTCCTCTCCTTCACTTTTGTTGCTGGAATTTGCTAAGTCTCACTGAAAGGTCAGAAGAAATGTGGAAATCCCCTAAAGGGTTGTTGCTATTCTTTGCGCTGCCCACAGTCAGTGAAATATCCTTTCCCTGGATCTGGGTAATGGACAAGTAACCAGAACCATAATTCTGATCGTTATGAACAGAGCAAAGTTTCCTTAATTTAGAGATGTAATCAGAATATTGATCAGATAATGACACCACTGCATCAGGTGGCCATGTTCTCAGCTGGAAGCCCTGTAGATGTGTTTAAAGGGTGTTGTACCCAAATTAATATGCTCTGTCTTTGCCTCTGCCTGCATAGACATGCCTTGTGCCTGCCTGAGTGGGCTGAGAAGGCCATTTGCCACCAAGTTGGGAGAGCTGAACTTCACTGTTCTGTGAAGGAAGGCTTACAAGTTTTCTTGTATTCACCTGCTGGTGCAGGGCACTGAGTGGGACTGATGCAGCGAGTGAGAAGGTGATAGGGAGTGAGAATGAGTGGTGGAAGCCTTTTTTTCCCCTTTGTTTTAAGGCTTGTACCAACTTGTCTCATAAAAATCCTCTCTTGCCTTCCAAATCCAGTCAACATGAGTCACCCGCTGAGCCCATCCTTTGCCTCCTCATTGCAACACAGATGACAGAAACCTTACAACAGGAGTGCTTGAATCTGTGATGAGTTTTGTTCTATTGCATAAATCTTTTCCCCATTTACAGGTGAGTTGCTACAGAGATATTGCCTGGGTGACATTCCTGCAGTCAGTTTCCAAATGGCGTGTGTCCGGGCTTCCCACTGCCATCATATGCAAAACAGAGTAGTGCAATTAATTCTGTGCTTACAGAAAGTGGGATGGTGGGCATGAACATTACAGGAAAAGGTTATCCTGCAGACCTGCTTTCCTTACATACCTCACGTAATGCAAAGATTCCCTGAGCCAGTGTATTTGCTGCATGTCTTGGCATCTAATAGTTGGGGTTTTAAAGTTACTTTTTTTAGGAGAGAAAAAACACCTCTGGAGATTTTCTGGAGTAGGCGTCTAAAAGAAAGTGAGAAAAGGAGTGAACAGGTTAGCCTGTCAGTACAATTACTGTTTAGGAATGAGAGGAAACTAGGAGGCTTTTCTTCTTTCCTGGTTTATTCCTTCACATACACGTATGTATTTTTGTCTGTATATTTGTATATAAAGAAACAGCAGAGGATGAATCAACCTGCAGATTCATAGAGCTGACAGCTATTTGGCATCATGTTGTATGGAACACATCCACCAAACTGAAACTAATTATCACAGAGATGAATAACTGATTCCACTCCTTTACCCTATCTTTTTCCCCCAGGGCTCTCCCCGCCTTCCCTGCCCTGCTCCCTCAGCCTGGACCGGCAGGCAGAGGGTTACACTGCACCTGTCTGGGTGTACCTGTCCCAGGGCACCTGTGCTGGCAGCCAATCCCCGCCTGTCCGGAATACCTGTACACAAAACTGCATCCCTCACACCCTGCACAGGCAATGTCTGTCTGCAGCTGGGACTAGGAGGGAGAAGACATCGGAACTTACTATCCACAAGGATTCAGAGGCAGGGGGAAGTATGTCTAATGAACTTGAGTAAGTAGAGGTTTTCTGATTACCCACTCCTTCCCATAAGGGCTGAGGGTTTCTTCTGAGGCTTGTTTTAAGTGCTTTGGGTCAGAATGGATTAGAGTACTTGGGTTAATCTGCCTGTCCAGCTGTTTCCAACTGGAAGTAAAAGAATAGGATGAGAGTATTTGTAACCTTCTCTTCCTCACTAACCTGTTGCTGCTCTTAGGAGGAGTCATTCTTTAGTGGTGTTATTATTTAAGAATTGTTTAAAATCTTGATCCTGATTTTTTTTTCCTGCAGACTAAAACTTGACACTTGACATTTCTGTCTAGTGGCAAGTCTGCTCTGCCTCTATCCAAGAGAATCCAACGTAAGCTGTGGTAATGCTGGGGGGTATTTGTTAGAAAATACCTTCCAAAGTATTTACCAGTTCCTAGTGTTTTGGAGGTGGGGGTTGTTCTGTGGTGGTTTTTTTGTTGTAGTTGTTCTGTTTTGGTTTGGTTTTTTAAGTAAATAGAATTGCATTATGATCCTATCAAGTAATTTTATTGGGTTTTATTTTTTTCTTTAAGAAGAAAAAAAATTAACATTTTGTTGATCCTATGTAACTCTTGCTTCTAATCTTGGGATCTCCAAAATATTTTGGACTTTGGATACTGATGGCATGTATTTGCACAGCATACCATGCCTCACATCTCTGGAATAAAAGCAAACAAATGTCATATTAGTATGACACAAGGTAGGAAAGGCTGGAGGAATACTGTACGATGGTAGTAAATGCTGCTGTCAATCCAGTCTGTAAAAGTTGTCAAGGTTCATAACAGTGTATGAAGTACTTGTGTATAATAAAGTATACTGAGAAATAGATGTCTGTGTACAGATACAGTGCTTCGGAAGGTGTATTTTGAAAGGCAAACAGATACCTGTATGTGTTTACAAGCCTGACAGAGCTGTTGTGACAGCTAGTCTCTTAATAATTAAGAACCCTGAAAAGGTGCAGCAATAGTTATTATTTTATGGAAATACTGGGATCAATATGCTTGGATTGATTAAGAATCAGTTTTCACTTTCTGAACTTTTTGGGTAATTTATAGATAATGCTTTTTAAGCCTAAGAGTCGGGCCATGTGGTTTACTCTTCAAATGCTCTGGAGTGTTTGCGTGTGTACACAGTGCATCTCAGAGTTAGATTGGTGTATTGCTAATTATGTATTGGGGCAGTATGCTGCCTGATAATTACATGGTTGCTTGGCTCTTCATTTACTAACGTTAACCCCTGTGCCTTGCACACGAGAAAGGGGAGTTGACAGAAGCAGCATCCCTTTTGTGATTCAGAGCTGGGCTCCCAGGACTGATACCAATGCTAAGACAACTCTGCTCCCAGCTCTGGGTGTGGGTGTCTTCGGTTTCCTCTGCAGGTAGAAGGGCTCTGTGCAACACTTTCCTGTTGGTTGAACTTGAGAACCCATTGTCAGGTCTCTGAAAATTTCCCTTTAGTTCACTAGTCCATGGCTCTCGGGGGTGAGGCAGGGGAGGAGTTCCCTGGGGAGAACAGACAGCAGGGTGTAAAGCTCCAGCCTGGCGGAGGGGCCAGGGCAGGCACAGTCAACTGGCCTGGAGAAATTGTGTGGGGCTACGCTGGGCCTGGAGCGTCTCACCCGAGCTCCCCAGGGGCTGCCAGGGAGCAGTGGGAGCAGGTGATGGGTTTGTGGTATCAAAAGTGTAGCTGAAATGCTCAGATAGCCTTTGGGTTTATTTGTGATGGGAAAAGGTGTCACCAGGGAGGAGGAACCTTCTGAAGAGGTGCTAAAGCCCAACATCTAAGCCATGGCGCTGTTGCAGGAGCTGTTAGCCTCTGGTTAATCACACAGGTTCAAGTCATACACAGTGCAGCTTTGTAGTGGAAGGAAAGAGTTCTCAGGAGCAGTACTTTGAGGATTTGATAAGGGCAGCACTGCCTGTCTGTGTGTCACACAGCCATTGACCTGTACCCAACCCCCAGGTGGAGCACAGGGAGGATGGATCTGAACTGTGAATACGTGCCCAAATGTAGTTGATTTTAAGGGAATTATGATATCCCTGTGGACTGATGCTGTCACCCAAAATGACAGGGAGAATAGTCTCATCTCTCCCTTTGCTACTTTAATTTCACTGGTAGGACTGGAAAGAGATGAGCGTGGCATGAGAGAATGAGGTGTTTTGCCTATTATAAAATACTGTAACTGATAATTTCCATAGTCTTCTAAATTAAACTTATGTCTAACTCTGCAGTGTGTGGGCTTGAAAGAGTTAACCAGGAGTTACTCCCCATTGTGGTTTTGTGGTCGAAACCATGATCGCCAGAAGCAAATTTTTGTCGTGCATAAGGTGTGTTATTAAAACTTGAGTTATGCTTCTGGTGAATGAAAAGTTAAAGCCCTTTTATAAAATCCTGGCAGTAGAGCACACAGGGGATCACCTTGCTGAAGCAAGGTACACTTTCAAGGGAGACGTGGGTTTTATTTTTTTAAAGTTATGTAAAGAGAAAGAGAGATTTGTAAATTAAAGAAACAACAATCAAGTGACTGCTATACAATTCACAACAAAGGAGTAAAAGTCCTCTGAATAAACTCTAGGCTCAAAGCAGAGATAAATCAACATTTACATAGTACCTGTGCTTTGATGCTTTGGGTCACATTTTCAACTGATTGGTACAAGGTTATAATTCCAGAGAAGTCTGTAGAATAAAGACAGTTACACTGATGAGGATCTCCTCCTGCTTTGTTTGTCTGTTGCTTAGATTGCTGATCATTGCAAAGTATTAATCCGAAAACGCACTTGCGTTGCACCTGCAAGCACTTCAGTTCAGCTGATTGACAGGGAGATGACTCCTCATCAGTGCTTGGATCTTCGAATAGCATGTGGTCAAGAGTGATAAAGGTTACAGCCAAAAAAATATGTTAATCAGTGGGATTGGTTGTATAGCATATGATTATATCCTGGCTGGGACTCCATTGCAAATACCCAGTTTCAAAGGTCTGGAGGATAAGAACATGTGTGGCTTGTTTGTTGTTATTACTTTAGGTGTGACATTGTTCTGGCTGCTAGTTGTGATTACAGTGTGGGTGAGGGTAGCTCTGATCCAGAAATGTCCCTTGTCCCCAGAGTGTTCATAATAACAAGTGTCCAGAGGAGAAGGGCAGGTGTCCTTTCCCAGGGTACTTGGTTCCTGGGTGCCAGCCCCCTGCTGTGTCAAGTTTTTTTTCTTTTCAGGCTTTGCTGTCTGAGTTGTGATGCTTGCTTCCCAGAAACATTGTTTAATAGGATTATGCCTAGAATGAGATGAATTGTATTTGTTTGGTGAAAACATTGTTTGAAGCACATGATGCTGTTTTTTTTTTTTCTTAAAGAGCAAAGCAAGAGGTGTGCCTGACCCTGGGGGACACATGTTCACAGGATACTCTGAATTGGTATTCATTAGGGTGCATACAGAGTATGTCAGCCAAACACGTTATAGGAGATCTGGGCAGCTGAGATCTGGCCTGCCTGAAAAGTCCCTTCAGAAAGGGAAGAAAGGAAAACAAAAGGGGAGAGCCAGTCTTGGCTCTCAACACCAGGCTTGCAGAGAGGCTGCAGTGCAGCTGAAGAAGCACACCTGCTGCCAGGCATTGAGCAAGGACAGCCTGATAGGGCAGGGGAGCAGACCACGTCACCTGAGGCTTGTGTCAGATGTCCTGCCCTGACACTCGCTTCCTGTGCCCGCTTGGGTAATGCACCAAGGATTTGCCTCACCCACCTTCAGCCAGTTTAAACCCAGGTACGAGGTTTGTTTGCTGACTGAATTTGCAGGCAAAAGGAAGCGATCGGTCCATCCGACCCTAAAATGGGAGGGCTGAACAGTCTTGTTGGCTCGGTGCACGTAGGAAGCCTGAGACTCAACACATAACTCTGAAATGGCAAGCCTCCTATGAGGTTACATTAATCTCTCCTGTTTTCTTAAATGAGTGCTGAGGTACACGCAGAAAGGTGTGACATCATTTAGTGTGTTACTGCAGGATCCTGCAATAGGATATGATGAGGGAAGTATAGAAACTTGAGTAAATCCAGGCTTTGTTCTCAGGGCCCCTGGGCCTGCTACTGCATTAACGATCCATAGTAATTGGTTATTAGATTAAGACCAGATTGCCTGAAAGAGCAGTAGAAAAGAGACAGACTTTGTCACAAAAGTTTGTGTATCCCTTTATTGCTACAATTGGGTTTTTTTAATCCAAGTCTTGTCAAACGGTGATTTTTTTTTTTTTTTATTTAAAAGCCACGGCTGTGGGCATCAGTGAATATGTGAGAATTAAAAAGTAAAATAGCAAGTAGCAAGGGCTTTGTGTGTGGAAGCTGGAGGCAAAATCCATAAGTACTGAAACCAAGACAAGGTTATCGAAAGCACCTAAACTTTTATGGTGTGTAAAGGGCTGGGAGCTTCAGTGTAGTGTGTCTGTTATATGTTGGTGGAGATGAAGGTTTGTGTTCATGAATACATGTATATGTAAGGTATCCTCATTTGTCTACAATGAAAATAGGAGAGTGAAGTATCGACCAGTATTTCAGAGGTGTCAGGTGGTAACGGATGCTCAGAGGCACTGTTAGGGCCTAGTTTTTCTGTCCTCCATTTGGAGGTAGATCACCCTGAAACTCGGGACACCTCAAAACTAAAGCATCTGGCATCACAAACTGCTTTTGGGAAAAATCAGATGTAATTCCTGAACTTCAAACTAATTATGTGCTGTAATTTGTTATGTTAGGCAGGGATGGCAGTAAAGCAGGAATCATTTGTGATATGTGATTGCGTGGGTGGATACCTCAAGGATGATGCTATCAGGAAAAACACAATACCAGCTGGTGTCCCCCAAACATCACTCAAAGCCAAATGGTCTCATGGAGCCCTTCAGGCTAGGAAGGGAGGAACCAGTCCAGTGCTAACAAGGTTTTTTGCAGAGGTCCAGGTCTGGTTCTGTTCTCTCATCCTCATTGAGCAGCACTGGATGAGTCATTCTAATGTCAATACCCACACCTCAGTTTCTTCTCCTGTGATAATAAATAGCTTCAAAAGCAGGGAGCTAGGCTAGTGTGAAGGTGGAAGAACACTGAGCTCAAATCTTGGGTTTGTGGGTCCTATAGAGCTGTAAATAACCCAAGAGAGCCAAGAGACAGGTGAGTTCCCTGCATGTTACCCGAGCAGTGCCTGCTCCTAGAAGGTCTGTCTGACTCCATGACACTTTGGAGTCAGCCTGCAAACTGTTTCAACTGATTTCAGCTCCACAGGAGAGTTGGGGTAGGGGATTCAGTCAAAGAGCTTGTCAGGGCTCTGTCTCCCTGAATGTCAGTGCAACACTCATCATCCTGGTCCCCACCCTCTTCCACCCCTTCCCCACTGTACGACCAGAACCAGCTGCATGGCTAACCCATCTTCCTGGGTGGTGCTGAGCACCGCTGACTTCCATCAATGCTGAGGACTCTCAGCACCCTTTTGGAAAGCGAGCCATTTCTCAAAGATGTTCATGATGGCCCCTTTTCTTTCCGTTGTAGCCACCACACATTTCTGTTCTCCACTAATAAAGACAGGTAGATGTCCTGTTGTGTGCATCTGTGCAGGATCTCTGGTTGAGTGCAATGGGGTTAGCCTGTCTCATGCATGTGCCATGCAGGTGATGTACATTCTGGAAAGGAGAGGCTTATGCACTGTCTCTGGGGCGAAACAGGTTGAGGGATAGATAGGAAACATCCAGCTGTTGTGCTGAGTTAACGTACTGCCCTACCCTGAGGCTGGTCATCCTGTTGAAATGCCCCTCAAAAGATCCAGTGACAGAGGCCATATTGTTATCTGGCTGTCAGAGAAAATATTTCAGTCCAGCAGACAGTGCAGGTCTGGGTCCATGAGATTAGTGGTCTCCTTTGATGCTTGTGGATCGATGCTGTATTATATTTGGCATCTAGGCAATGTTTTTCATCTTCAGTCCATGTGTGTGTTATGTTTCTCTTTGCATTTTTTTTCCTGGTTCTGTCTCAGTCTGGATTTTCGCCTGACTCTGAATGCGCCGGTGGCAGCATGCTTACCGGTGGCAGTACTGTCACATCATCTTCAGTAGTGCTTATGTATTAAACTTGCAAAGATAGGCTAAAATCAGAATTTAGCTGAGAAGTTTGGATTTAGTGATGGGGCCACTCTGGGATGCTCTTACTTGGCAAAGGGGGCTGGTTTACAGGCTAAAACCTCTGCCCCAGAAAGCAGTCATGGTATATGCTGCTCTTCTTCAATCTGCTCTCTTGTGGGTGGTGTTGATCCTTTTCCATGTTACTGATGAGAGGCTCTTGGGGTAATGAAAGCCTCTTCCCACCCCACGAACTTCCTGAAGTCCTGTGGGCTGGGGTCTTTTTTCTGTGGCTTTGAATTCCTTCTGCTGGTTGCCGTTGAATCTCTGCTTCTTTGACAATATGTTGTTTCTTTGTAGCCATCAACATTTGGTGTGGCTAGTATTTAGGTTGGAGGCGTAATCAGTTATAGGGGAAAGAACAAAGACAAGAAACACAAAGCTTAAAGGTTCACACAACCACCCCCTGAAGCCCAACAAAAGGCACAAGGAATACAAATGTTTCTTTCCGGCTTGGCTTATCTCCCCACCTAGACTCCTTGGGCATATTCTCCTGTTTCAGCATAGCCCTGAGTGTTTATTAATAACCAAGGGGCCACTGTTAGAGTAGACTTGGCAGATAAGTAGGAGAAACAGAGATTGGGTGGGATGGAACAGGGAAGGAGGGCTGGTATCACCTTGTACCGAATTCTAAACTGTTTGGAAACAAATAGACTGCTCCCTTCCCAAAATCATCGGCTCCTTTGCACATGACCCTGAGGCTCCAGCGGGGTGAGTCTGTGCACACAAGAAGGGAGGCCAATGGTCCCACATGTTAGTGAGGATGGGTTGGTGAAACCCATTGAACCACTGTGCCAAGGTGACTACCTGTAAAAGGAAAGTTGGCTTTGCCAGAGAGCAGATAGTTTGCGGTGGACAAATATGGAAAGGGCATCACAAGGAGTCGTGAGTATAAAGTGCATATGTGTTTGCATCTGGATTTGGATGTCCTTTTCCTGCATCTCTGCTTTGCAAAGACTGCTCATGCTGAGTTGGAGGTAGGCTGTAGAAGCCAACTGACCTGACAGTACACTGTAGCTGCAGGAACTGAAATGCATATGATGTCAAAAAGGTGCCTCTAAACATGTCATCATATCTGCTCATCTCTTCAGATAACCCTCTTTCCTCAGGTATTGGTTAGCCCAGTTGACCTTCTGGAACAGGGCCAGAGCCAAGCCAAACTCCTGGAAAAAATAAGGTGGGATGGATTCCCTGCAGAGCTGGCAATTCACACAGTTCCACTCAAATATACTGCAATGACTGCTAGGGATCGTATGAACTCTAGGAAGGAAACAGGATGGCTCCCAAGTCCTCAGTTGGGTGAATCAATGCAAGTTCCCAGTGCACAGTAGGAGCTGCTCTGTTGCTGTGCGCTCAGCCCACTGACTTCCAAGGACCGTGCTGTTTCTAAGCACTACAGGCTCCTGACTGAAGCCTCCAGTGAAATCTCACTGGAGTAGCCTATAATGTTGCTGTCCTAATCTTTCACTCCAGAAAAGATTGTGCAGGAGTCTGCTGCTTTGTAGCAGGAGTACCATAAGGCAACGCGTGCCCACATTTTAGTGTTCTCCAGTTCAGGGCATGGCATAGGAACTTAGGAAAGTGCCGTTGCTTTAGTATACCAGGTCGAGGGTAGGTTTTCCATTGGGAAAAACAGAGGGCTGGTTTTCCATTGTGCCATCTCTGCTGCAGGCACTATCTCTCCTAGCAGAGATGTGGGGCATGCAGTGATGATGTGGCGATGTCTGCAAGCAGCACAGCCAGAGCTACCCAGTGAAGCCAGGAGCCACATGTGCTCAGGTGAGGGAGAATAAAGCTCCAAAGCATTTCTCATTTTAAAATCTGTGCTTTTTTTAAGCTCCTGAACACTTCATTGCCACATCTTACCGTAGTGTGTTTTTCTATATTGATTATAAGTGATAGGAGCTGAGTCTGAACCTGAAAGCAAGCTCTGTTGCTGCCTATTCTTCCTTGAGAAGATCGGATTCAGAATGGGTGAGGATTCCTGTCCAGACAGGACTGAACAGCTCATTGCCAAGTCGACAGCAGTGAAATCTGAGTCATGCCGATTGCTCGCCTTGGAGACAGCAGCAGCACTGAAGGGGAGGGAGGGCTGCGTGAGAAATGCTAAAGACAATGAAACTCACAAAACACCTGGTGAAGTTTCATGCACAGGGTGAAACTGGTGTTAGTACATCATCCCGACATATGAAAGAGAAGAGGAATGAGCTCAGCAGCTCCGTTATACCAGCACGTGTTGGGAGCTGGCCATAGCCAGAACCGTAACATGGAAGCAGTACCAACCTGAGAGCTCGTGCACCTGCTGCCACGTGAGCACTGCCATTAGCGGTGATTACCAGTTTCTCTCCTGTGCAGCTCAGACATGGAGGGACTTTGTGGAAGCAGCACATTCTTTTATAGAAAGGTGACAAGGACAGCAGAGGCAGCCCTTGATTACATTATTTCGGTGTGCTGCTTCTCAGCTCCTGAAGTCCCATGAGCCTCACCTTTGTCAGAAATTTTTTAGTGGAAGGGAGGGTGTTGTGATCTGCCTGTCTTCTTCCCTCTGTGTAAAATCATATACAAAGGACTAAAAAAACCCCTTAAGTTAGCTTGGAACCGAATTTAAATAAACCATGAACTACAGCAAAGAGAAGTGATGGGGTTTGGTTTTGTCTGGGTAGGTAGGTCAAGTTCTCTGACCACTGAGCGGTCACGTACATCACATTTGTCGGCTGCAGTGGCCCTTTGCTCCAAATTCAAGGAAAAATTTTGCAGTCTCCTGATCATATTGCATTCAAGTTACTGGCCAACATCCCACCTTGATGGTGCATGGACTGGCTGGGGGGTAGCAGGTGCTTGCTGAGAAAGGAGCAATTGCAGTTGATGCCACCGTGTTTTGCATCCCTGGGGCAGGAGGAGGGAAGCAGAGGTATGCCTGCCTCTCTGCATAGCCCTGCTGGAGAGAGACCGGACTAGTTTTGTGCATTGCTGCAGGCAGAAGAATTGGTAATCCCAGACTCTGAGAGTTAAGGACCAGGAAAGCATCCCTCCGCAATTCTGACAGTGCCTTTGGGCAACCCTTTGTGCATTCAGGTGGGTGGCATGAAAATTTCTGTGGAAAATCCTTCATTCCATTTCCTCTGTCTGGCTCAGTTTTAGATCTGTGCGTCTGATGAAGAATGACACCATGAACTTCCAGAAATTCCCCTACACCAATGAAGATGAAGCCTGGAAAACCTACCTAGAGAACCCCTTGACTGCAGCCACCAAAGCTATGATGAGGGTGAACGGAGATGATGACAGCGTGGCTGCCCTGAGCCTCCTCTATGACTACTACATGGTGCGTTCCCATTGGGACTGGGTCTCTTGGGGGAGTTTGTCCCAGAGGAGAAGGTAGAATAACGTGCTCAGCCACCTTCACAGGGTAACCATCTCCCAAGCTCTGTGCTGTTTATGCAACGAACCTGGTAACACCCCAAGGCACAGAGTGCCACTATTATCCCCAGTGCATGGATGGCAAACTGAGACACAGAACACCATTATACCGTTGAGGTAACCAGCACAAGGCAGAAAACGGAACCTGGGTATCTTGAGTCTCAGCCTGGTGGGTTTTTTTGTGTGACAACTTTCATGTTAGAAACAGCAATGCTTTAAGAGACATAGAACTGGAATAGCTAGGTGTCTTGTAGGCCCTAGCAACTTTTTTTTTCCAGTGTTGCAGTAGGATGGGGCTTCAAGAAATGTGGATAAGATTTAGCTTGAGTTGAAAGTAATAGATCTGATGTTCCCATTCACTTGGTGTTTTTGAAAGTCCTTTCCGGAACAAAATAATGTGGCCTGCCTAGTGTTACCTTGGGAATCCACAGCTAGACCCAGTAAGAGAGACCACTTCTCCTGTGTCCTCAGCTGGTATTTATTATTTACCTGGTGTTTTATCTATAGGACTTCACTTGCTACAAAGACAAGTCTAATTTTATCTCTAATTTCCATTAATAAAATGTAACAATAAACAACCTGTTTGTTCTGCCTTGTTCTAGGTCCCAAAGGAGAAGAGAATTCTTCCGTCTGGTGTGATGGGACGCAATGAACTAGGAAAGAGGTTAGCTTCATTCTTTTGCGCTCTATAGCTGTCTAATTCTTCTGCAGCTGCTTGCATGCATGATGGGTCTCTTAGCTTGCATAAAATAGACATCAAAGCACAGTGTTATTAACAACAACAGTGGAGGTTATTAACCCTGAGACGTATATTAAAATTCTTTAGGCCAGATCCCAAGCAGGTATAAATTGAGCTACACCCAGCTGAGGATCTGTCTAGCTGTGTTCAGAGGAGTTCCATAGATCTGCAGCAACTGAAAAGTTTGTCTTTATTTCCTACTTTGCTATAGTTGGAAAGGAGAAAGAGATTAAGCATTGATGGCAAGAAGGGAATGACCGAGTCCTCTTCCATCCTCTAGGCTGATAAGAGTTTCTATTCCGCTTGCTTCCAGTCTGACCAGATTCTCTTTCATGACTCCCATTTGTCCTTTGAGGTTCTCAGTTTATTAACTATTAAATTAATGGCCTATTTGCCACTATGAGTTCAATTCCCCTTCCTGAATGCTGTGTACTTTTGTAACCTTTTCTGGTTGCCTGTTTTTAACTACTTGACTGAATAAGCCTCTCGAACAATACTTCATTCCTTCTGTATAGGTAAGCTGAGTTAAGCTGTTTTCTGCTCTCTGAAAGGCCACTGCATACTCGACAGTGGTGTTTCTTATTCACTACAGAAGTTGCAGCACACACCTGAAGGTGAAACTCTCAAAGCAGAGGAGGTGGGGGCTACTCATTCAGCATTACTTCCCTTGAGGGTAGCTCATTCTGCCAAGAGATGTGGGGGTTGGTTTGTTTTCTGAGCATGGTAATAGGGACAAGAAGCCACCTTTTCCCAGCTCAGCTAAGGCTGCAGAATCAGCAGGGTCACAGAATCACTCTTGTAGAAGGATCCAGTTCTCGGGAAGCTGCACAAAGGGATGGCTTCCATGTGTAAGAGGAGTGCAGTTTTGTATGTCTCTATCACTCGATAGCTCCTATACTTAGTCTTTTCTGTGCTGAAGTCTGGGCCATACAGCTTACCTCCAGTACTGCATCTCTGTCACTTTTTCCACTGATCTCATGCTCACTGGGAGTTTTGCTTCCTAAGCTCCTGGACTCTGTGAATTTGTACAAGAATCAGATTTTTCTTAAAAAGACCATTTAAAAAAAATCAACTTTAAGTTGTCAATAAGCCCTAAAAAGACTAAGACAGACCATGTAGCAGTTATCTTTCTTATTGTCTCTGCTGCTCTGAATGTTTAATAGCCTAAATAAAAAAAAAAAAATGCATATAGGCCTGTATTCTCTGATTCCTTATCTGCTGAGCACCTCCGGCTCTTGCTGACTGCACTATGAGCTGGGTGGGTGGGTGGAGATCACCCAAGGCCTCGTCAGATCTCCTGTATCAAGCAGGAGATGCACACAGCTGACTCAAAGTCACGTGGCAGCTGCAGTTTACTTTTCAGAGGCACAGCAAAGCACTTGCCTCTTGCTGTGACAACTTGCTGGAGTTGTCAACCCTCTGCCTTGGTTTAAGACAGGACCCTTTCTCCACCAGGCACTGCCACGGAATGGAGTATGACCCAGAGATTGCATCCTTTGATGGCTCAGCCCATCTCATGAAGCTTTTGTCTGAAAATTTTTCCATGACACAAGAATATTGTGAGCCACAGAAGAAGAACGGCTTAAGTCTTGAAGGCACCCCTGCTCCTCACAAGCAAGCCACACTTCCACCAGGCACTAGCAAGCTGGATGCCAGCCCAGACAACTATAT
Source organism: Piaya cayana (assembly GCA_013389865.1). NCBI lineage: Eukaryota > Metazoa > Chordata > Aves > Cuculiformes > Coccyzidae > Piaya > Piaya cayana. The sequence goes on from WAAB01006066.1 coordinate 414,392, forward strand.
GGTCCCTCCAGGGGATGTATATGACAGCTCATTGAACTCCCTCTTCGAGACCATCTCTGTAGCCCCACCGCAGCAGAGGTGGCAGCCAGACAGCACTTTCAAAGAGGATCCCCAGGAGGTCAGAGCTGTTAGTGGGTGCATGCTGGCAGTGCAGCCCAGGGGGTTCTGTGTGAGGCTGGCTCTAGTTTAGTGTTTGATTGTGCTGGAGTTAGTGGGAGCTTTGCTTTTGCATTAAAAGTTTGATGCCATCATTCCTATGGAGTTGTTGGGATTTTTACATTGATTCTGGAAGCAGGGTAAGGCTTTGAAATGAAGTTCTATGTTTGATCTGTGACCTCTGTTGTGATATCTGGGAGAAGGTGGATGGACAAAGCAATGTAAGATTCCACTTCTGACTGTTTCGTTTCCACTTGCCTACAGTCGCTACTCTTCAATGATATCCTTAAACCCCAGCCAGAGCCACCTTGTCCCGAGAGTTATGCTACGGATGGTGTTAAGAGGTAACTGACAATCCATTGTCTCTGGGTTTCCAGTACGCTTGGCCGTGTCCCTTTCCATGCCCCAGTACCAGTCTTGCAGTGACCACTGCAAACTCACAGATACCACATTTTTGGAGAGAAGTTGTGTCCCCCTGGTGTCTTAGAAGCAACTTGCTATTCCATGACTTTTTAGACACGAAGCAGTGATGGATTTTAGTGTTTGTAGTTTGAAGCAGGGGTTACAATTTGAAATTATTTGCTGGAAAGGAGGCAAACACAGGCTTAAATTCAAGTTACTAGATAAAGATGTGCCAGTTCATGGTTTTATCTTGAGGCCTGTGCGGTTCAGACTGTATTCTGTTGGCCAAACTGGTGTGAATTCGGTGCCAGCTGCTTCCAATGCTGTTGTCACGTCACATAAGCACCTTGACCTGCACGAGGAGAGACTTGGCAATGAGGTCTTCCATGTGAGGGTTTGCGGTACGTTACAGCCCCTTCCTGGGGAGCAGTGCTTGATTTCTGCACTACAGGTAGGTCCAGGTGGCTGAATTGTCTTTTCACAAGCTACTTGGGGTGGGATAAATGACAGAGAAAATGAGGATTACGGTCAGTGAGGGTGTTAAGTGCCCTCCTCATCTAGGGTCTAGGTTCTCAGTTTGGATTTAGCACTGTTAGTCGGCCATGATTTTAAAGGTGCCACTGCCTTTCATTCCTAAAACGTGGGAGATTTCTTCCTCCATTCCACTCCTCTCTCAGGCAGTGCTTTCATGCTCTGGATACTGCCTTGAACCTCCAAGCAGGTAACACTATTCCACCTCCCACTTTTTATTTGCCTCCTGAGTCACTTGAATCCATGACTCGGCTGTCAGATGTGAAGATTTTCATACGGACAGCAGTTTGCACTCATGAGTGAGAGACTTTGTTTGCTGTTTATTCATGAACTGAAGTTCTTGGGCTCTCCTGGCTCTAGATAAGAGGAGCTGCCCAGCCTATCTTCAGGGATGGCATTGCAGGGGAGACAGGGCGGGAAAAAGAGGTGGATTGGTGAATACATAGGAGTATGATGATTTACAAACCCAGGGCACCTGAAGAGTCTGTGTGAAGACTTGTGTACAGGTGGTGGCTTGCACAGATTCCTCAGAAGAAAGCAATTATTGCTACAGTGCCATCGTTTGAATGCTCATAGGTTCTAGAGAATGCCCAAGAGCAGGGCTTCCTGAAAATCAGGCTCTTCTTTTAAATTTGCTTGTCAACAGTGACACCTCCTTCTATGTAACACTACAAATCTTTTCTCTAAAGGTTGAATTTGTTGCCCACCAGACTGTGTCTTCAACAAGCTGGGCTTCTAAGTCCATTCTTAAGTACCTGGATAAACAAACAGGTGTCAATGTCCTGCACATCCTCCTGTTTCTACAGGACCCATTAGGACACAGTCTTCCTGGGTTAGCTGTTTATGAGTGTGAATTAGGAGACAAGAATCTGAGTTTAGGATGCTTTAAAAGTCTCATCACAGGTACCTGGTTTTGTTTGTTTTGGTTTAGGCTGGTTACCATAATGTACGGGTATTTTTTAAGCCAAAACCAGAGGGTAGCATGAGGCTATCTGAGAACTGCTGCTCCCCAGGGTGTTGGGGTGGATCAGTATCTGCTAGGTTGAGAGGTGCTTATTCACAACTGTAGGGGCATGTGAGATGGGTAATAGGGCAGATATTCCTCTGTGTACGGTGTCTGCCGTCTGTAAGGGTGGAGACTTGCATGTCTCTTGTTTTGCTTTTGGAGTGAAACAGCAGTGTGTGCTTATTCATCATTCTCTCTGTTCCATACAAGTGACTTTGAATACACTCTGGGGTCACCCAAAGCCATTCACATAAAATCTGGAGACTCTCCCATGGCCTACCTCAACAAAGGACAGTTCTACCCCATCACACTGCGGACAGCTGGAGACAGCAAATGTTTACACTTGTCCTCAAATAAAGTTAAGGTAAGAGACAAGCTGACAATTTTGCTGACACATGCTGCAATCAGACATCCAGCAATTGTACTGGTCTGGGAACAGAGCTGAACATGAAGAGTAATGGCTTTGCGGCTCCTGTTGGCTTAAAGTAATGAGTGGGCTGGATTCACTCATAGCAAGATAATCCTCTGAGGCATAGCAACAGCCTTCATGTTACCTGGCAGTTGAAACCTTTCACAGAAAAGTCAGGGGTGCCCAAAAGGCCTCCCTAGCTGATGGCTCACTCTGGGCCCTGATGGGAAGACTTCTGAGCTGGAAAAAGGCTCTGCATCTGGCCCCTGGGATGTGTGGCCAGGCCTCAGAGACACCCCCCCGAGACTAAGCTGAGCTTGAATTCCCAGAAAAAACCCAACCCTGGTTGGCCAGTCCTGGGTGGCATTTAGGGGCTAGACTTTGCTCAAGATTTACAGGACTCCCAATGGCTAGAAAAAGACGTTTTAGGCTGTGCCAGCCTAATACTTACTGCAGCACTGCTGATATTCCCCCAGCGCAGTGTCCTTGTATGCCTTGGAGTCAGTGGAAACTCATGGGCAGCGTGACTAGGGGGCATACAGGGCATCTCAGATTTGCTCCTGGCTCTCTCACTGCCTGCGTGCATGACCATGTTCAAGTCCTTTCCCTTGTCTGCCTCAGTTTCCCCAGCAATAAAACATGAATGATGATGTTAAGCTGCCCTTGAACAGTGCATGGATGCACTGGATGGAAAGAGCAAAGCAGGCACCAAGCATTAACCTACTGTGTTTGCTAACATGGGATATCCTTGCTGTGTTACAGAGTGTTGTGATGATTGTTTTTGACAATGAAAAAATCCCGACAGAGCAGCTTAAGTTCTGGAAGCACTGGCATTCCCGACAGCCAACAGCCAAGCAGAGAGTCATTGATGTCGGTATGAGCAGAGCTGTTTGATTGTGATGGCTGGGTGGGGTTGATAACTTCTAGCACCCTTTTACTTCATTTCTAATACACAATAACACAGTTGAATCTCCAGAATCTGGCTTGGGGGAAAGTTGAGGGGAGCAGGCTGAATCTGCTGGCTTCTGATTCTTTCTCGCAGAGAAGCTCTTGCAGGTTTAAGATAGTGTTCGCTAGATGAAGGGACTTGTGCTAGGAGGCCAAGATGCATCAAAGAGCCTCAGTCTGAGAGACAGAAACTGCTAAACTATTTTGGCTCTTACAGATGTGACCTGTGGCCTCTTGGAGTCTAGGAATTTGAGCTAGAAAAGGTTTCAGTACGGCTCATCCTTCTCCACTGCCACCACATAGGCTTTACCGTGTGTTGTGCTGGCCTAGACAGAGGTTTTGTCTGTCCAGCTGGGCGCCTCACTTGAGCACCTTATGGCTCAGTGAGACAAACATTTGTTGAAGTTAGAAGCAGTCTACATTGACTCTGCATAATATCACTACTAAAATAGCAGTCATCAGCCAACACCTTTGAGTCATTTCTGGCCTATCCCTTATATATGCACACTACGGTTTATCCAGTGGTATCAAAGATGGCCTCTAGTATATTACAGGACTTCTTTTAGCATTGAAGTCAGTGAGAGGCAGGCTTCTGGGGAGTGGAAAGCCTAGGGAATGTAACCATTTTTGCAGCCGGAGCATAAAGTGCTTCTCCATTGCCTTTCAGCTGACTGTAAAGAAAACTTCAACACCGTGCAGAACATTGAAGAGTTAGCCTACAATGCACTATCCTTTGTGTGGAACATCCACGAAGAAGCAAAGGTACAAAATGATTGTGGAAGGTATATAGGAAGACAAGCAAGACCCAGGCACGCACCTCCCTCTTCCCAGCTGAAAGACAGGGAGAGTTTAAAATCTAAACAATTCCATTCCAGCGGCCCAAGCAGTGTTTGTCTGCCAGTCAGGAAGCGTTTCTCTGTGTGTTTAAGCATTGCCATTAGCTAATAAACACTCTGGGTACACCTGAAGCTGTCTCAGAGATGTTTTTTTAGGACTGATGCATAACTCCGAAGAGAGTCTTTTGCAGCAGACAGCCTAGATCAGGGCTCTGCTCACACCTAGGTGAAACCGATTTGAATAAATCACAGCTTAGGGAACAAAAACCCTCCTATCAAGACAGCATTTTAGTGCAGAAATGACCGACCACATTTCTGTACCTTGTGCGATGTGGAAAGGAGCCAGGCAGGTTACAAGATCCCTTTTGACCTTAAAATCTGTAAAGCTTTTATCAACACCTTTCTAGCTCAGCTGTCTCTTTTGCATCTCTTGAGAGTCTGTCATTAACACTTTGTATTTAGTGTGGATTGAAAGGAGCGTCTTAGAAAAGATGAAGAGACTAAGACAAAAAGAAAAGCATAAATACCCCATCTCTCTGAAGCTGGTAGCTTGGGAAAACTCTGGTTTGCTTTGAGATCTCAATAAGCCCTTCTTTTAGCCTAAAGGCGACCTCAGTCTTTTACAATCCAAGAGGTTAACAAATGTCTTCAAGGCAATGTTGTCAGAAATGGAAATATGTCAGGTATGTGGCAAGCCCTTGGGGGCACCTCAGCAAAACTGGATTTAACTCTTAGCAGAAACTCTGTACCTGCACTGGCCTGGGGCAGGTAAAGGTGAGACTTCAGAGAGCTACAAGGCCTGGGAGCCGCGACAGGAGGGGTCACGTATTTGCATCTGTAGCACCTGTTACTTCTCTTTTTGCAATTAAACTTCACATCACAGTTAAGTGGTTTTCTTTTCTATATATAGGTTCTGACTAGATCTGACGTTAGGTTTCAGAGCTGAACTCCTCAGCCAGAGCCCTGCTGAGGGTGCTGTGGGAGCTTTACCAGCTGCAAATCTGTCCCCAGAGTCCAGGAGAAATTTCAAGGTCACAAAAAAAGAGTTGGTAATTTGGGGACACAATGTGGATTATATCTGTGCTCAGCTTTTCTTCACATATTTCCACTGGAGGTAACTCCATCCTAGTAATAAAGGAGACCAGCATGGGATAAGTATTTATTTAACTAGCAGCAATGATTTGTAATTCCTGAAGCTGTAGTCTAGGCTCCTCCGTTCCTCCAGGGCATTGGTGTCTGATGGTCCCTTGTTCAAATGGAAGATCAGAAATATCAATGAGAACATCCCCGGGCAGACTTTGCATCTGATCTGCTTACCTGAGCTGATGGGAGTGGATAGCCTGTTAATAAAGAGACATAAAGCTGCAGTAGGAGTTGAGGAGGGAACTGTGGCCAGGAAGGACTGATGGTTGCACTCAGTTGAGAAACGAATAGCTCACATGCTTGGCTGATGCTGGGAGGGTTGGAAGGATGTCTCAATACCTGCTTTTGTTCCTGTCCACAGTTCTAATTGCTGCTGGTGAATCGTGTTTTTCAGTGCCAGCAAGCCTTATCAATCTCCGTTCCTGTTTGCAGGTGTTTATTGGAGTGAATTGCCTGAGTACTGACTTCTCCTCCCAGAAAGGAGTGAAAGGTGTCCCACTTAACCTCCAGATAGACACTTACGACTATGGCAATGGAACCAGCCAGCTGGTGCACCGGGCTGTCTGCCAGATCAAGATATTCTGCGATAAGGTATCACTGCTTTTCCTCCAGGCTGTCTGAGAGGGATTTTGAACTGATGGCCAGTGACTCCAGAAGGAAAACCAGAGAGTCCGTGAGAGTTTAGAACAGCCTAGAGGTCAGGACTGAGGAACAGAGATGGCTAGCCCCCTCAGCTGAGGGAGATGGAGATGGGACAGCAGGGATGTCTCTGCACTGCTGAGGCCTTTGTAGTACAGAGTAACTAGAAAGTTTTCCCTGTATCAGACCTACCTGGGATTGTGTCTCATACTAAACTCTGTCTTTGACAAGTTTCTAAATAGCAGAAGAGATGAGAATGTCTTTGGGGGTTCTTCCCCAGCCTCAGATATCAGCCCATTGAAAAATTCCTCACAGCTATTTTATTCTGTATTTTTCACCTTTAGAAGGAAATATTGATTTTGTTTTTTAATTTGTAAGTATCAGAAAGTTCTGGATGGCCTGTAGACATTCTCTGAGATGAACACTTTTTAATAAAGGCTGCCTTTACCTTAATGTGCTTATCTCTCAGAGGTGGCCAGTAAACCCTGTCTTGCTGATGTTAAAATTCTCAATGTCCTAATTTTTGCCTTGTCTTCGCCACAGGGAGCAGAGAGGAAAATGCGGGATGATGAAAGGAAACAGTTCAGAAGGAAAGGAAAATGCCTGGACTCCAATAACAATGGTCAGTGATAATGTTTGTTACCTGATCTGAAGCGTGCTGAAATCCATGTAGGCCTGTCCATTAACTTCTACGAGATCTGGCCCTCGTTATTTCCAAACCTGATGAAATCAACACCTTTCAGAAACAGGTTGTTAGTCAAGTCCTCTCCTACTCTCCTACTGAGACTCTCAAAGACTTTTATTAATACTAGCCAACCTTTCTGAATTGTCTCGGGGTCTTGGCAGGGCGCCTTCCCTAGGGCAGACAGTACCGTGCAATGCCTGAAGACCTGGTTCTCTGGGGTCCTGGCTTTTTTCTAGTACTTCTGTTGTGAGGCCTTGGGCAGGCGCCTTCCCGTTTCTGTGTGTAGTTGCCTCCTAAGTTGCCATCTGAACTGAGATGAACTGGTTTTTCCATCTGTAGGTCTGAAAGGCTGTTTGCTCTCTGGCTTCAGAGGGAATGAAATCACGTTCCTGAGGCCAGAGACTGACCTCGAAACCCAGCCAGTCCTGTTTATCCCCAACGTCCATTTTTCAAACCTGCAGAGGTGTGGCACGGTAAGTCCCTTCAAGAAACAACCAACCTGTTGCCCTCGTCTGTCACCCCCATAATTTCCAAACTGATCGGTCCCCCAGACATGACTTGTGTTATGTAAGGAAACAAAACCAAACCACAATTCTTATGTGGAAATGTTGTGAACTTGAAGATGTAGCGGTCAGGAGAAGCCTAGATAGTCATGCAACAGTGATGGGCAAGATAGATAACCTTTCCAAATTCCTTCCAGACAGATATTCCTGTGGTTTAAAGGCATCATCTGCAGCTTCCTCAGAGGACTGGTATAGTAGCAAAAATAGCAGCAGAAAATAAACTGTAGAAAAATGCAACCATATCAGTCCTTGCATATGTGGGACATCTCTCACTTGTCCTCTGCTCTTCTTTATCCTCCTGAGCCTGAGAAAACCTAGAACCAGTGTCCTTCAGGGATCGTCAGTGTTCCTTCAAGAAACAACTGTCTCAGTTTGTTAAAAAGGGGGAAAAGCCAACTGTGACAATACTGTAGAATCCTGTTTCAGTGGCTGCTGTACCAATGCATCAGCATCAAAACCATGGACTAAAAGAATGTGGTTCACAACTGAAGAACGATCCCAAGAAAGTTATGTGATTTGGTCTGCTTTTGGGTCTACCTAGGTATGGGTTCACGTCTCTTCTAGGCAGAGGACAATCCAGATAAGTTCTTTATATGAGATTTTGTTTAATGCAAGAAACGCATACAGATGTTTGGGTTTAATTGCATAGGAAAAATTATGGACTGGGAGGAGGGAAATCTTATTTAAAATGTGCCCAGTTGCCTTCTCCCCGGTTTGACCGGCACACAATGATACTGTGCAAACTAAAAAAAAAAAAAAAAATCGGTGTTTTCTTTCTATTTCAAGGTGCTCTCCCCTGCTGTTCCCAACTCTGCAAACAGGTAAGGATGAAGCAATTTGTAATTTTTGACCATCAACTGCTCTCTTTCTTTGGGCGTCATGGTTGTTTGACATGCATAGGCAGTATATAGGTGCATAATAACACAGCACAGTGCCTCTCTGATGTCCTGAGTGTCAAAATATGTGTTAAACTTTGGCCTGGAATGTACTTAAGGGATGCACCAATGCAGACACATTTCTTGCACTATCGATGAGCCACTTCAGCATGAGTCTGGTCCTTGACTGTCCTGCTATTCTTATGGAGGTGGTTTCTGAAAAAGAGATGATGATGGTCACAGAACTATCACTGACGGGTTCTGGTAACCAGAGGCTGATACTGCTGTAAAATAAACTGGGGTGAAGTAGAAATCACGCTTGTAATGTGTCTAGAGTAGGGAGAGCCCATATTTACCCTAGCCTTGGTCACTGTCTAGTGTCATGAAAGTGCAAAAGGCTTTTGTTTTTTCATGATATAATACCAAAAACGCTGCCCCTATATGTGTTAGGCAAAACTCTGATGGACACTCTGCTGCTGTAATTACGGAATAGATATTTAATTGCTGGATGCTTGTTGGAGTAGTCGTTTGTTTAATCAAAAGTCAAATTCCTGGAATTGTTTTGTTTGCTGCTGTTGTTCTGTCCTGTTGAGCATATTGTATTCCTTTTGTTTAGGCTGCCCTTGAAACGGAGCAGCGTCTCGTTTGTAGATGAGTTTGACCCGATACCTCCAAAGCAAACCAAAGAAGAAGATCCTCAGAGAGGTAATTCCTGGAATGGGAACTCTTCTTGAATGTGGTGTCTCATTTGACCCAAGTAACCCTGGATCTTGAATTACATGAGGCCATATTGCTCTGAGAACGTGGTATAAAGAGCCATCATTCCGTGCTGTGCTTTATCTCTTTCAGTCTTGTTGTACGTTCGAAGGGAATCTGAGGAAGTGTTTGACGCTCTCATGTTGAAGACACCAGATCTTCAGGGCCTCAGAACAGCTGTAAGTGTTATCCACAAACTGTGGCACGTGAGCAAACTGCAAATAAAAGGATGCTGATTCTTGGCATAGGGGACGCTGGATATGACTGCTTATATCTTGTGTATGCTTTCTTTTGAGAACAGAAATGGAAATAGCAAGTAGCAGGTTAAGTCCATGCACAGCTCCTGGCATGAGCAGTGTGTTGTTAATGCTGCAGAGTGGAGGAGCACACTGTAAGGCAAGATGTTTTGTTCAGAACATAGTATGAGTCTCCACTTGTGACAATGCAATCATATTTTCCATTGTAAAACACCCTTTCCATTCTCAAGGCTGTAGATGTGCGATCTGAAGCCAATTCTGGCCTCACAATGGAATTCCCTGTGTTGTGTTTGAGAAGCATGAAGACATATTTCTGTGACGATTACCGGTAGCATCTCTGATAATCTACCTCTCTTTGGGGTTTGCTGGGAAGGAAACAAACAATAAACCTCCCAGATTTGGAATGGATTTATGGCTGCACTTTAAGCACTGTTGGTTTTACAAAGTTCTAAAAATGAATAGTTTGGAAAATGTCAGCAAAGTGAATTATTTGCCATCTTCTTTCCCCCCGCCTCTCACCCCAAGAATAAAAAAACGCTCCATAAAATACTTGTGAAGAAACTCCAGAACACCTCTGCCACCCTGAAACTGTAACTGTAACTGTACTTGCCTGGGAAGGCTCTGCAGGAAAGCTTTGAAGTTTGGCTTAAAACCTAAGCAAAAGCTGCAGTCAGACACATCCACAGTTACACACTTCCTGTGGTGTTTCTCACCTCTGGATGCATCAGCAAATGAAGAGCTCAGCGCTTTCTCTGCCCAGTAGGTTAAAGCATCAGGTCCCAAACAGGCCAGGGAATGAGAGAAAGAAAGTGAAGATTATTCCCCAAGATTCCTGACCTGGCAGTAGCTGTCAAAAAGAGAACCAAAGCTGAGCTGCAGCTTGCCCATTTACCCACTGCAAGACATAGATGTGTTCAAACTGTCCCTGTCCAGATCATTGCTTTGTCACTTTTTTCTTGAGTAAAACGGAGGGGTTATCCTTTACTGCTGAATAGACCCAGCTCAGGGTTATCTTTGACTTTTATCATAGGAATTTCATTTTACAAGTACAAAGAATTGCCATGTTTTCTCTCACAGATTTCAGAAAAATATGGGCTTCCTGAAGAAAGCATTTATAAAGTCTACAAAAAGTGCAAAAGAGGGTAAGCTAATCTCTCATCTGCTTTTATGCTGTTCCTCTAAAACCCCATTCTCCTTGGTACCTTGCCATAGGCTGAAGTAGAATTTTAACAAGATAATAAAAAGTAAAGCCATGTGAGGTCTGTGATATTTGGTGCATATAAAACTCAGATCTTTCTGAACTTTAAAGATTTGGGATAATTCTTCTTTGTATTATGTTTGCTTGGAGTGTAAAATCTCCCAAGGAAAGGAAGTTGAGTGAAGGAGGAATTGTTTAGATAATTTAATGACTGATCCTTTGCATCTCAGCCTGAAAGTCTGAGGTTATGGAGAACTTATCTTACTGCCATCAGAGAATTATAAATGTTTGCTTCTCCAAACCGAAGTGTCCTGGCTCAGCAAGAGACCATACCAGCTCAATAAGAGCATGGACAGTCCCTGTGGAGAAGAGGGGAGATCTGAAAGGGGGCTGTCTTTTCCCAGCCGTGTCATCTGGTCCCCAGACCAAGGAGGTCAACAGGAAACTTCACACTCACTTGGGAGGTGATTGATCAAGCGCTTCTGGGCACTAGTGGCTCTTGTGCAGCCCCTGTACAGAAATGCAGGTCTCACTTGACACTTGCTAGGCACTTCTCAGAGACAGGCATAGCTCTGCAGGGATGGCAGGTGACGTTTGCAGTAAATGTGAAATGGCTTCTCAAGTGATTTCAGCCTGGTGTTTATTAGTGACTGATCCATGTGGATCTCTCCCATGGCTGAGAGGAAACGGTGCTGATTTGCATGAGCTGGGGACACGCTGCTGAGTCTTCCCTGGAAGGCACCCGTCTTGACATGGAGCCAGGTGCTACTTTCTGAATTTTTTTTTTCTGGACTAAGAACTCCATCAGGGTTGTCCCTTCTCTGGCAGTGAGTTCTTAGTCCAGCTGATGGAAAGGGGGCAACTCATAAACTCCCAAGCTTACTTTCATAAAGCTAAATACAGAGCCCTTCTTGCAGAGCTAGTGAGCGAGATACCATCAGGCTTTGCAAGCAGCAGTGGCTACCCGCAAGATTAACTCGTTGTTGCTGGCCCTGCTGCAGAGTTTGAGCATGGGGAGAGACAGGGAGAAAAGCAAGGCTGATGACAGGTCCCGTATTATGCATTCCTGCTGTTCTCACTAAGAGAGGGCTCTGCATAGGAAAACAAGGAAGCTCTGCTTCTGCATTTGCTTTCTGGTAACAGTGAGATGTGGAAGTCCTAAATGGTCTTGGATATGGTCTTTCAGCTCATTTGGTGTAACCATAACTTGATCCCCATGGGCCTCAGCCTGTTTGCTTCAAGGCAAGCAGCGCGCAAGTGAGTCTTAGAGGCAGCTGCAGGGTGGGAGTCGGGAGAGGTAGTGGTTACTCCTTCAGGCTGTGATATGGGTGCCACTGAACTGGGACGCTGTTGCAACCCTCTCACCTCTAAATCCACATCTGAGCTACATTTCCCCATATAGAAGGGGTTTTAGATATGGTCCTAATTTTAAGATGATGGTTAGGCCGTAGTGAGGTATCTGAATTTGTTGGGAGGCTCTTCTATCTGTTCCTGACCTCAGGGTCCTCAGTGCTGTCAGGTGCTGCTCATCCACTAGCCCCAGAAATGGAAATAGTCTCCTCAAAGAAAAAGGGCAACACCGGCAGCCTGAAGAACAGTGTTGTCCCATACTCCTTCAGTCAGAGTTTGATCTTGAAGCAGAACAGCTGCGAAGAACAAGGGTGGTCAGTTTATTATTACAGCTTTAGGACTGAGGCAAAACTGAGGTGTGTCAGCTGTGGTGGTGGCTTGTTATGTTCCCGTCACAGGTCATTAGACTGTCATCAGACAACAGCTCCTCTCTGGTAACTCCAGCTTGGGCTGGAGCATTCTAAGCTAGCTGACTGTGTGCATCTGCCCCGCAAGAGAGATCCAAGTGCTGAGGAGCTTACAGGTGGACCAGGAAATGGCACTGCTTCAGGGAAGAGGCCTTTGTTTTGCTTTGATTTTGTTCATTACTTGATCTGATAAGTAGTGAGTGTTGTTTAATAATGACCGGGAGGTCATTATTAAATGACATGGGCAGATGTCCTTTCTATTTCTGCCCTAAAATGGAGGAGCCAAGTGGTATCTGCTTAAAAGAAAGGGCAACACAAGGAAATTACTAAAAAAAAAATTGACACCTTGTTTCATGGAAGCCAGACATGACCGATGTCATCAGCTACTGCCAGTGTGGGGAGCATACAAGATTTTCTTCAATCTACTAGATGGCAGACACTGTTTCTTCCTCCCGCAGATTTAATTTTCTGAGTAATTTTATCCTATGGCTCCACCCTAAACGGTCCTTTCCTAGTAGTTACAGCTTAAGGGTCAGGTCTTCAGCTGGTGTAAACGTGTGCAGCTCAGTGGTACCATCTGGATTTACAGCAGTGAGGAGCTACCCTTAGCCATGGGCCACCTTAGCATGATGAGCTCATTCTGATGAACTCAGTCTCAGGGTGACTCAGGAGCAATAATAAGAGATTTCATATATTGGTAAGGTTTGGTCTAGAAAAGCAATACAGGACTCAGATTCCTAATCACACTCCCTTGAATCTTCTGTGGTTGAGAAATCAGATGGAAGCATGGTAGGGGGAGGCACAGGTGACTTCTCTGGATTCTTGCATTAAGATAGCCAGAGGTAATCGGAGCAGCTCTGTTGTCAGGGTTTTTGTTACAACCCACCCCATGGTATCCACACTGTCTCTTTGGGTAGCTGTCGGAGGCCAGACTCCCTGAGACCCAGGGACTGGGGAGCTGGGCCCTCTGCCCCCAAGCACCACTCCTGTTCGGTGCCAGGAGTTGAGATGCAACCCTGAAGGTTGTAATTCATCAGAAAGACCCCTGGACAATGTGAGACCCTGTGTCTCAGCCTCCTCCTGTGTGGGGTTGGTTGCCTTCCGTGACTGTGCCGTGACAGCGCCCTGACAGCATGAATAGCCTGTTGGTAAAGTGTTCTGTGCAGTGCTGAAAGGCAGCGCTGTGTTGAGTCCTGCCACAAAGCTGACACTGGAACAGACTGGACAGTTTGGGCACACTGGGCTGGGACTGTGACCGTGACAAGCCTGCCTGTAGGTGCTGTGATCAGGTGGGCAGGAGATAGTCACTGCAACCTTGTGTGGTGCACTGACCGCCAGAGGGACACCGGGCCCAATGCTTGTGCTTGTTAAGACTGTTAGATGCTCAGCCTTTTCTTTTTTCTTATTTTTAATTTTGGCTTGTGGAGTATTGCACAATTAATGCTATTACACCATTAATAACACCAGCAGGAACCTGGAGCGGATGTGCTTTCTACAATGAAAGATAGTTTCCTCCAAACACAAATTTCACATCTGATTTATGGGAACCCAGTGGAGTGATGCAAAGCTGCCCCGTTACTTCCATTACAATAATGAGGGGCTCTTGCCTGGCACAGAACCACAGCTTCAGGTTTAAATCAACTGTTGAAATGTTTCCATCTCCCCATGTCTCCATGTAATCCATTCCAGGTTGGAGAATCTGCGTGCTCTGCAGCAAGGTTGGAGGTGCCCCCTTGAGCATGGGGAGGGATCTGCCAGCAGCTGGCTCAGCTGGCTGCCTACGCTTGGCCTGCCTTGTGTGTGTTTTCCTTGCAGAATGGGCTCCCAGGCAATGCTCAGGGCACGTCTGCATGGAAGGTTTTTCTGGAACAGGAGAAGGGCGTCCTATTCCAAACCACTACCATCTTAGTCTCAGAGCAGTTTCAGCTTGCTTAGAATAACGCACCTCTAAAAGCACCCAGGCAAGAATTGAGGAGTGAGCAATTCTTCTCTGAATTCACACCCTGCTGAAATCCAGATTAATTTGCCTGTGTAGCAAGTGCTGGGCCTAGGCATGTCAAGGGTGGAATTGTAAAAAGCTCTGCAAGGTGTTTCTTTGTGTTGTACTATGGCTTTAATTAGAGGAACTGAGCCCCTCCAGATACATTCAGTGGACACTACAGTGCCTTCTTGTGCCAGCTCTGACTTGGAGCAGCCTGGCAGCGGCCAACCCACCTGGCTGGCTGGCAGTGAGGAGCACAGCCACGATAATGCAACACTGATCAGTAACAGGGCAGTAAAGGCAACTTCTAATGGGGATGTTTGTGTGGAGACATTTCAGAGAGTGTCATCCTGTGCCATGAGGCTTTGTCAGTGATGCTGTTCCCAGCTCCCCCTGCTAAGATGCTCTGCAAACCTTTTGATGTGCTGCATCTGAGCCAGATATTCTCCCTCTCCTGTAGGATCCTGGTAAACATGGACAACAACATCATCCAGCACTACAGCAACCACATGGCCTTCCTCTTGGACATGGTGGAAGCAGAAGACAAATTCCAGATTATCCTCAAGGAACTATAAGGAGCCTCAGGCAGCACTTACTGGGATTTCTTCTCAAAGCAGGCAAGTTTGACCCAACAGAACTCAGTGCCTCAACTTGTTGCTTTTACTTGAATACACTGCCTCTGGGAAGAGCCTCAGCCTCATGCTGCTGGGCCAGAGGCTGCTTTGAAGATCTGTTATCGATGTGAACGTGGACCTCTTCTCTGTTGAGTTTATTATTATTATTATTATTATTATTTTATTTTATTCCCTTCCCTTCTGGCGATGGGCCTGACCTTCTGTTTCATAGCTGGGAACGTGCAGCCAGCTAACACAACATGGCTGTCGGAGCCTGGGCAAAGGCAGGGGCTGCCTTTGCTCAATGTTTGCCTTGGCCCGTGACTGATCCAGCCCTGGCCATTGGCTTTCTCCCAAACCGTCAGTCATGCAGAACCTTCAAACCATTTCCATCAGGGCTGAGCCCAGCTCTGAACTTCTCTCTGTCCACACAGACTTTCACAGGTGCATGTAAAACTTGCTGTTGAACGGACACTGCCTGCTCCCATGCCCCTCCCACCTTGCCACATCTCTGTAAATATCACGAAGGCCTCCATAGCCCTTGTTTATACATTTCTAATGTATGATTCCTTTTATATTTTATATATGGATAAATATGTATTGTTTTATATTTGACTCAGTACAGTGACACAGAGCATTTCAAACACAGGCTGCTTCACATTTATCTGTGAACTACTTTTGTAACTGTGTTGTTGGTTTTGTTGTTTTGGATATTCTGTGGTAATAAAAGTTCAAAAGCAGAAAAACAAACTCTTTTCACGCAGCTCTGGAGGTTGGAGTTAAGAAGGGCTGTGCCAGAGCTGGGGCAGGGAGATGACTGGAGAGGCATAGAAAGGACTCGAGACAGATTTTGCACGGCATACTGTTTGACAGCACAAGGAGTTTGTCCATTTGAATGATCTCCATGCAGGGGTGAGAGACAGCAAGCACTGCCACTCTGCATCTTTAGCAACTGCTTCCACTGGTGCAGCAGAGCAGTGCATGGTCTCCTTCTGAACCTGCACACCAAGCTCTCCCTCCCAGCCCATCCCAGCAGAGCAGCTCTACTGCCTCTGGAGTACATTTACCGCTGGAGGGGGTTTGAAACGTTCAAATACATCAGGCTGCCGAATGCTGGATTACTCGAGTGTTATCACAATGAGGAGGCCTCTAAGATGAGGCTAAGATAAATTTGAAGGTCTGTCAACACGTGAAGATCTCTCCAAGCACTCTGAGCTCCTTCTTCGTATCATAAACTCATCCCTCAGCGAGATTTCTCTGACTCATGTTAGTTTGGTAAGGCCATGCCTGCAGTCTTGGCGCGGCAGAATTTCAGCACCAGTTAAAAATGGGCACACCAGGAATCTTCCAATGTTTAACTTTCATGACTGTGAATCCTACAGATCCGCTCCTCACCCTGATGTATCAGGCAGATACAGGGGCTCTGTGAGCGGTCTGCCACAGGATTCCATGTGCAAGGCATCCTACCAGCACTGCCTCCACAGGGCACAGCCTGGGGAGGGGAAACCCATCTTGCCTGACCGCATGGACGAGTGCCAGCTGCTCAGGTAAGAAAAGAGGTTTCTTACTGCCTGTGGGGGAGAAAGCATCCTGTCCTCTTAGAGACAAGGGAGTCAGTGGTTCAGGGGAAGCACTTTGTCCTCCACGCCCTTGGAGAGGCCTGAACACAAGGAATCAGTAGGAACAGCTGATGGACAGAGCTGGGGGTGCCCCAATGGCTTGTGCTAGGTTTCTGCATGGTGCCAGTGCTCTCCCCCTTGAGCTGTCATTGCTGTGGTGGCGGCTGGGGCCTTGGGGACACCACTGGTAGTAGAGGCAGCTTGCTCTGCCTGCAGTCTGGGGGGATTTTGTGCACACATCATCATGAGCTCCTGGTGACCTTTCATCCCTCAGTTGCTCTAAAAGTCTGAATTTTTTTTTTGCCTTACCAGTGCAAACAAAGCACTGCCTGTCTGATGCTTTTCTTGGTTACAACAGTCTAACCCATTGATTCTAGTAGCGTTACTCCTGGTTTACAATAGCAAAAGCAATATCAGTGGCTGCTTCAGGTTCCCAGCAGAACAGATGAGTTTTGCTGCATTTTACAGTGGGCCCTTTTATACAGGCTATGAACCTGTCCTAAGTTTTGTTGGGTGAGAACTGCCCTGGCTGGAGCTGTGCATGTCTGCATTGTGCAAATGACTCCACCCCCTGCATTCTGTTCACTGGACGGAAGTAGAGAACCAGGCACTTCTTCTGTTCAGGTTCTGGGTAACCCTTTGTCAGGTTTTAAATCACTGTAACTCTGCTGTGTGCAGGGAAATGCCGGTTGATTCATGTCAGTGTAAGAGCAGACACCGTTGCCGCCCCCTGCCACTCCTTCTGAGGTTGGGTGTTTTTCTGACTGGCCCAGTATTGTTCATCACTTCTAGCAAAGGCAAGTTGCTATAGAGGTTGCGTAAAGCAGAGCTCCCAAATATGTGAAAGCATTCTTGCCTCTTTGCCCGGAGCCCACCAGTTCCTTTTGAAGATTAAGATACGAGCGATAAAGGAGATTCACCTCTGAGTGAACAAAGGTCGTGTGAAAGTATGAACTTACTTGCATTTTGCAAAGGGTTCACATTGACAAATGGGAGTAGCTTCCTCTGGAGCGGGATCCGCTCTGGGCAGTTGACAGCTGGTTTGTGCTGACTCAAGTCAGAAATGCTTAAGTCCACTGGCTTGTAAAAGGTACCTGGCAAAGGGCGTTGGGGCACACGCACCCTGTACTGTGGAGGTGTGACACATACTTTGCACAGGCACCGTTTGCTTGTGCTGTATCAAGGCCAGATGCTGTGCAGCAAACCCAGAGTCCGTCACTGAACAAGCAAGCGGCAAAGGTGCAGGCTTTGCCTGCATTGCCCTTCCTGTACATTTCTGCCTTGATAAGGAAGGACTCCCCGCTCAGGTAATATCCCCCATGGGTACAGTCAGTCTCTATGGTCAGCACTTGCTTTCTCTTTGGTTTTATTAGATGAAAGCACCACGAAAAGTCTTTTTGCAGCTCCCATTAGCTGCAGTAATTATTTGACTTCTACAAAACTGGAAGCTCTCAATCACCTTTAGCTAATGATCACCTTCTAATATACAGTACCAAGTGCTGGTAATTAGCTGCAGAGCTATCAGCCAGCCAACTGTGGCAGGCCAAGGACAGGATTGCTTACTGTGAGTTAGCATCTGCTAAGGAGGTGGACTGAAGTCCTGTTTGAGGAACCCTGCTCTGGTGTCCAGGTTCTGCTGTATACAGTTGCTGGGAGCCACTTCCTACTGTACCAGTAGATGCAGGAGCACTCCTCTGAGCGCTCCGGGCAAATAATTGCCTGCAATGACAGAGATGCATTAAAAAAGAGAAACACAGCAGCTTGTGAGCGGAGTTGTACCTACAGCTACCAGCCTACAGCTTCCCGCTCTTTTTACAAAACCCTTGTTACGGCTGCTGAGAGATGTAGTAAAGATACACCTGCTGTGTAAGAAGAGCCGTGGGCTTTCTCATGTTCTCATTCTTTTCCATGGCCAGGAATTTATTGTTGATCTTAATCTTAGGTCAGGCAATGTCCCTGAATGGTGACAATAAACTTACCTGAACAATCTGCTGATAGACAGATTTATTTGTCCTCTCATAAGGATACCAAGGGGGAGGAGGGCTTAGGAGAAAGGAGTTCCCTTTCAGGCCTTTCAATCTCTTTGACACAAGCAGTAGGAGGGAATACATGGGAATGGTGGCTCTGGCTTGAAGGAAGTGCTCAAAACTTTTTACAAGCCTCACTCTGTTTAATACAGAATTTTGTCCCAGAGCTTTGACAGCTTGGGACACTGCTTTCTTATTTCTCTCATTTTTTCTTCAAATCTTTGTCAGCTTGCAGCTGTCACTATCTCAAAAGCAGATCCCCCAGTTACTAGACAGTAGTTCCTTTTCATCTGAGAGCCAGGGCCATGTAAAGACTGCAGGATCTGGCCTTCTTTTTTCTTCTCAGATGTCTTTTTGTCTATAGTCATAAATTATCAGATGCTGCCATCTTTTAAATAAATAGCTTCCTGTTCGGCTTCTTGTAGGTTAGATACTATCTCCTGCAGTAAATCATGAGTCAGTGATTAATTCAAGAAGGTTGTTCCCAGAAGCAAATTTTTACAATGTTAAAAATAATACGATGCAAATCCATTATTGTATAATATAGAAAATAATTATAGTCTGCAAACTAGTTCAGTCAACTCAGAACATGCCAGGGCAGATCTCAGTCACAGCAAGTCACTATAAGAAAGTTCAGTCTTAGCATATAGGTTGTGTGAGCAGACATGATTACATCGCATCAGCTGAGGCTCAGTAACCCCTCTGGAGCCACCCAGGACTCCTGTAGAGCCCCCTGGGACCCCTTTAGGACATTCCAGGACCCCTCAAGGACCCCCAGGACCCCTGTGGAGACACCAGGGATACCTTGGGAGCCCCATGGGACCCATTTAAGCCTTTCCAGGACCCTTTTAGGACCCCCAGGACCTCACTAGAGTCCCCTGGGACCCTTTTAGGATCCCAAGGACCTCTCCAGAGACCATCAGGACCCCTCTAGAGATCTTGACCAGGCACCCAGGCCTATCTAGAGCCCCTGAATTCCCATCTAAGGCCCTTGGGATCCCTGTAGGGACACCCAGCACCCCTCTAGAGCCCCACCTAGAACCCTTCTAGTAAACCTAGAGCCTCCTCTGGGCCCCTTTTAAGGCATTGCAGGACCTTTCGAGGACTCCCAGGACCCCTCTAGAAACCACCACAACCCTTCTAAAGGCACACAGACCTATCTAGACCCCCCAAATACCCATCTAGGGCCCTCAGAACCCCTGTAGGGACCCCCAGCACCCCTCTGTAGCACCCTAGGACCCCCAAGACTCCTCTAGAGCCCCTGGGATCCCTTTAAAGCATTCCAGGACCCTTTTAGGACTCCCAGAGCCCCTTTGAGGGCTCCCAGGACCCTTCTAAAGGCACCCAGACCTATCTAGAGCCCCGGAGTACCCACCTAGGGCTCACCGGACCCCTTTAGTGACCCCCAGAAGCCCTCCAGTGCCTCCTGCGACCCTTTTAGGGCCTTCTTGGTTTAAGGTTTAGCGTTTGATAGGAATGGTTTGACTCGATGATCTGGTGGGTCTCTTCCAACCTGGCTATTCCATGATTCTAGGACCCTTTTAGACTACCAGTACCCCTCTAGAACCCCGTAGGCCTTCTAGGACCCCTCCCGGACCTCTAGGGCCCCTCAGGAACACCCTGGGACCTCCCTAAGGCCTTCTAGGACCCCAAGGATGCCCCTAGGAACCCGCCAGCGGGTGACTCAATCGTGCTACTGCTGCCCGAGCCGTCCAACCCTGCTCTCTGCTGCCACCGAGTGGCCGAAAGGCGGTCCTGCTGCCCGGGTGCCCGCACGGTGGAGCGAGAGTCACTGAGGGACTTCGGAATGACGTGTTGATGGCTTAATGAAAGCTTTTTATATAAGTAGCACTGCTAGGCTCGATTTAAATTATATAAGTTAACTGCATATACATTTTTGGGAATGTATGCTGGTCTAACGATGTGGCCTTATCAGGTTGTTAGAGAGAAGTTTGGAATACATCAAGGTCAAGCAGCTACAGCATAAGAACAAGAAGGCAGTCTACATGCAAGATTACTTATACAAAAACTACTAGGGGAAACCTTGGGCTTTAGCCAAGCATTATGTAGAGAACTGAGAAGGGTCCTAGAAGGCCCCAAAGGGATTCCGGGGGGCTCTAGAGGGTTTCTGGGAGTCCAAGAAGGGTCCTAGAAGGCCCTAAAGTGGTCTCAATGGGCTCTAGAGGGTTCCCAGGGGTCCATGCAGGATTCTAGAAGGCCATAAAGGGTTCCCAGGGTTCCAAGAAGGGTCCTAGAAGGCCATAAAGGGGCCCTAGGAGCCTTTAGAGGATTCCTGAGGGTCTGAG